>CM051387.1:13125219-13175219 GCA_028015245.1 Cardamine occulta
TTTAAGACTTAACAATCTTTGTGACTGGTAAATAAAGAAGAAAAAGTTGCAAATTTTAAGTGTTTATACTCACATATGTAACCAAGTTTCCGTAACTACCATCCATCTGATAGAGGCTGCTGTTCTTCCTCCCGCTTATGATCTCAAGAACTAAGACCCCGAAGCTGTAGACATCAGATTTCATTGAGAATTGGCCGTACATTGCATACTCGGGAGACATGTAACCACTGCCACAATATATAACGGTTTGAGATAATAAGGAAAATTTTTAACAGTTAATAGATGGCAAGAGCAAAACTTACTAGGTTCCAACTACTCTTCTCGTATTTGCTTCCGTTTGGTCTATTTCAAAAATTCTCGCCATTCCAAAATCTGCAACTTTCGGGTTCATATCGGCGTCCAAGAGGATATTACCTGCTTTGAGGTCACGATGTATGATTTTGAGTCGTGAATCTTGATGAAGATAAAGAATTCCTCTAGCAATTCCTCCAATGATCTTGTACCGTACAGTCCAATCCAGCTGGCTCTGCATCCTAGAGTCTGCAAATGCATATATAGTTATTATATACATAAAAACAAGGGCTTAAAAATGAAATATCTTTAAACCAAAACAAAAAATGAAAATGTCTTTCCTAATTAAGCACTGGTTTAACTTACCAAACAGAAAGTAATCAAGACTTTTGTTAGGCACAAGCTCATAAACAAGTATTTTCTCTTCCCTCTCCAGACAAAATCCGAGAAGCTTTACAAGATTTCTGTGCTGAAGCTTTGCCACAACAACAACTTCGTTCTTGAACTCTCTTTCACCTTGTCCTGATGTTTTTGATAGTCTCTTTACAGCAACTTGTAATCCATTAGGAAGCATTCCCTAAAAATATTGTTAATTAAACAGAACCATCACCCTATTTGAACTCCCTCACGCAACCAGAAATGAAGTACCATAAACTTGTAATACCTTGTAAACTTGTCCGAATCCACCTTGACCGATTTTATTACAGATGGCAAACTTATCTGTCGCAACTTCAATAACCTTAAAATCAAACTGCAGTGAGCCTGCAGTTGTAATGTCATCCCCTTCTAAAAAAAAAGAAAAGAAAGGATTATAATAATTTCTCAATTAAACTTTTAAGCAGCACACAAATATTTTGAAATTATTTACCATCATCTGCAGCTGTTGTATCATAAGTCTTGTTTGGTCTCTTTGTGACATGGAAGATAACAATAGCAACAAAAATAAGAACAGAGATAGCTACCGGCACAACAATTGCTACGATTATCACTCTGGAATTTTTGACTTTTCCTGCATAAGTATTAACTTAGACAGGACAAATAATTTCCTAAATTTTTGAATGTTCCAAACCAATATAACTAACACATAAATAAATAAGATAGAGCTCTTACCAGGCGGCAATGAAGGAGGTGAAGCCGGCGGAGGAGGATTAGTTCCCTCTATGGTTTCATTGGGGAAACGGTAAATCTCGTACCTTGAGTTACAATTCGGCACAAGAATTCTTCCTCCGACTCTGTTGAAATATAACTCTTTGATGGATTGTCGAAAACAGCTTAAGCACTCTTCACTTGTCAGATCAGGACTGCACTGAACCGATGCATAAATCTTCAGGGACAAAGAGAAACTTGAATTCCTAACCGCGAATTTCTTGTATTTGCTTTTAGCCGCTTCCTCTGCAGTCTTTTCCATCAAAGAAAATACTGTATCATTGAACTGGTCCGATTGGTCCGCCGTAACATTTAGAGTGTTCCAAGTGATTATTGTAGTTGTAGTTTCAGTATCCATGAGAATATTCCGGTCCGAGTATGCAAGGACACACTCATCATACTGAATCAAGAACTCTTTCCCGTGTGGACATCGACTCCGAGTGTGGTTGGTAGCAAAGACAACGCAGTCACCGCAATCTTCCTGCGAAAGATCTCCTCTGCAGAGATAAAGTCCGTATACCGTGTTGTTTTGACCCTTTGGGAGTTTATGAGATCCCATGTTGAAGTAAGCATTGCTAGTAGAAAGAGAGGTCAAAAGGGTTTTAAGATTTGAGAAGTAAATGGACTTTGTTGATACCCTGTTAGTGCAAACATGGCCGATGTAAGTAGGGTCTTGTAACTGTGCAGAAGCTCTCAATCTTGCAATGAAAAAGGTGACAAAGAAGAGATACTTTAAGGAGGTATAAGCAGACATTATCCAATTTCTTCTCCTTTCTCTTTTTTTTCCCTTTAGATCTTGTGTTTTATTGAGTACTAACGAATGAATGTGAAACCAGCCAGTCAGCCAGTCAATTATTCACAAAGAAAAATTATACCTTCTGAAAAGTCAAAGTCAACTAAACGAGTAACACCAACTTGTATTGTTTTTTAACATCAACTTGTATTGTTTAACTAAAAAAAAATAACGAAAAGTATGAATCAGCGAAGGAAAACCAGAGAAAAATAATGTAGAAGTAGGTGCATAAGGAAAACCAGAGAAAAATAAAGTTATCATTATTTTGTTTTGTGTGACGTCAATCAATCTATTTCCGAGAATAGATAAACATGTTGGAGTTGAATATTTGATTGGTTGAGATTATTCTGCTAACCGCGGAGACTTTGGGTGAATAAGACAGCACTGTTTTACTTTCTTACCAGACAAGTAACAAATGGACAGTTATTTCATAACCTTAGTTTAATTGAATCAGTAATTTCTTAATTAATTACGCCGTTTATTCTTCTGCACACTTTTGTCTTCTTTTTCCTTCACTAATTTCGTTAAATCCACGTTCTCATTTTTTTTTTTTTTAAATAAATACTACCTCGTTCCCATGTTTTTTTGTTAAAAGGCATTCAAATTAAATTGTAAAAACATATATTATAAGGATATAACTTTGAAGTCATAGAGTTCAAGAAAGTAGTTTGAGAGTAAAAAGCTTAAGCATAGAAATACCTCGTTCCCATGTTACTCTGTTTTCTATACATTTTGGCTTTTTTTCGCTCGCGGACCTTTTTTTGTTTTTTGTTCGTTCCAAATGTTCATAATCTATGTCTAGGAGATTTAACGAGTAACGACGTATTCTTCTTGGCGGCATATAATTGCAACAATTCTATACGGTTGACTCATCAAAAATTGAACATAAGTAAGTACGTCAACCCAATAGAGATTGATATATACTGCAAAGAATGTGCCATTTACTCGTAGATTTTTCCGTGGTTAATTCTTGAAATCTGTAGCTAAATTTTTTTTAGCCATGAAGGGTTCACAGGTTTTTTTTTTGTAAGTAAACTACTGTTGACTCTAATTTTTGATAGCTTAATTGGTAGAGTGACCATGCATATTGATATTCAAGATCACGAGTTCAAGTCCTTCTTTTTATTTATCAAAAAGATAAAGTAAATTAACATTTAATATATGGTGCCATCGGTAGGCACCTGGCCACGGATTGGCTACATAAATGTCTATAACCATATGATTCCACAGACTGGCTACGGAAAGTGGCTAATTTACCATCAAACACAAATATTTCCTGTTTCCAAACGGCAACGGTAGGCAACAACTCAGCTGGCTAAAATGACCGCAAATAGATGAATGTCTTTTTCAAACAAATTTTTTTTTACCACAAATAAAGTAGTAGTCGGTTTTTGATGGCCACGATTTGATAGTGAATGTCTCCTAAATCGAACCTTCTATTATTTTCACACTTTTTCCGAAATTTCTTAGATATGAATGTTCCTTCTGAAATTTCTTAGATATGAATGGCATTTTCCCGTGAATACGGGCTTTAAACAAATGATGTTCACATTATTTATGTAAATTTTGAGAAAATGTAATAAACAAAAATAAAATAAAAAGAATGTTTCTCCATTGCCGTCTACTTTAAGCTTTCTCCATCTCGTTTTCTTCCTTTGCCCTTTATCCTTGATTTTTATTTCTTCTCAGTTCTCAAACACTTATAAATTTTAGGGAATATAAGTTTTTATTATATCTTGACTTATCTTTAGTTACATATAAATAGGAGAAGGTCTATATATATAATCTCTATAACCGCAAATATCTACCATTTTAGACTTAAAATCTGGATTATCCAACTGTATTATTCAAAATTTTATATTACAGTTATTTAGATATTTAGTATTCATAGAAATATGTAAGTATTTCTTCCATACAATTTTATCTTAAAAATTTACAAAGTATTTCTTTTCCCACCTTCGAATTTTTATTTTTGTTGTCTAATAAATTTGACATACAAAAAAAAAAACTAAATAATTGAGGCGTTTACTAAGATGACTTTGATTAACTTATAGTCGTCACGAACCATCCCATATTTCACGTTAACCTCTACACTAGTATTCATAGTTTCATACTATAAATGGGAGCTCCATGAAACGAAACACAAAGGTGAGGAAACGAAGCATGTCTTCTTGCGCCTCTTTCATCTTCCTTTTCCTTTTCACCTTTCTCACTAGCTTTAGGGTTTCTTGTCAAGCTCCTAATATTTACAGATTCCATGTCTGTCCGAACACGACAACTTTCTCTAGAAACAGTACTTACTTCACCAATCTTAAAACCCTTTTGACCTCTCTCTCTTCCACCAACGCCTCTTACTCCACCGGATTCCAGAGCGCCACCGCCGGACAAGATCCCAACAAAGTCACCGGACTTTTCCTCTGCCGTGGAGACGTCTCGCCAGAAGTTTGCCGTAACTGCGTTGATTCTTGCGTCAACGACACCTTTAACCGGTGCCCAAATGAGAAAGAGGTCTCGCTCTATTACGAGAACTGTATGCTCACATACTCTTACCAGAATATTCTCTCGACACGTAGGATCGTTGGAGGATATATCCTCTCTGACGGAAATAATATTTCATCTAATCAACGAGACCGGTTCGAAGAATTGGTGTCGTCCACGATGAACCAGGCTGCCTTCGAAGCAGCGAGCAGTGCTAGAAAGTTGTATATGATAAAGGCTAATTGGACCGAAGTCCAGACTTTGTACGGGATGGTTCAGTGCACTCCTGATCTTACACAACAAGACTGCTTTAGCTGTCTGCTAAGTTCCATCAATCGAATGCCTTTTGACAGAATTGGATCAAGAGTTTTTTTGCCGAGTTGTAATTCAAGGTACGAGTTTTACAAGTTCTACAACCAAACCGCCGTTAGAACATCACCACCACCGTCGTCCCCCGCGTCTATGCCTCCGGTGACATCACCTTCACTGCCTGGTGAACTCTTCCTTCTTCCTCTATTTTCTTGAAATTAGCAATACGCCAATACCAATAGGGAAAGTGTCGATCTTTTGAGAGGATTTTTATTTGTTATGCTATTGTCTAATCTTAAGCAAATTGATGTTTGAAACGCAGGGAAAGGTGGGAATTCAACTGTGTTAGTGGTAGCCATTATTGTGCCTATCATAGTGGTTGTTCTGCTTTTCATAGCTGGTTATTGTTTCCTTGCAAAAAGGGCAAAGAAGATCAATGACACAGCATATGAATTTGATGGTAAAGATTCAAGTCATTAACAATCTCACTCATATGCCTCATATTTTCTGATACCCAAGATTTTTATTGTGCAACAGGAGATGATATAACAACTATAGACTCGCTACAACTTGATTATAGAACAATTCAAGCTGCAACAAATGATTATTCAGAAAATAATAAGATTGGTAGAGGTGGATTTGGTGAGGTTTACAAGGTATACTATAATATTATTAGTAATTCTTATTGATATTTGGTGTCAACACATTGGATAACGAGATGATGCTGATAAAAACGGATAGGGTACATATTCAAATGGGAAAGAAGTTGCAGTGAAGAGATTGTCGAAACATTCAGGACAAGGTGAAACAGAGTTCAAGAACGAGGTTATTGTTGTTGCAAAGCTTCAGCACAAAAATCTTGTTAGGCTTCTCGGGTTTTCTATAGAAGGAGAAGAAAGGATATTGGTCTACGAGTATGTGCCCAACCATAGTCTTGATTACTTCCTCTTTGGTCAGTTAAATTTCTTTCTTTGTTTCAATCATTCTTTAGCCATTCATGTAACAAGGGGTCACAAATCTTTAGATTTAACTGTAATTTCTTGGATGTGCACAGACCCTGCAAAGCAAGGTCAGTTAGACTGGACTCGACGATACAAGATCATTGGAGGAATTGCTCGGGGGATTCTATATCTTCATCAAGATTCATGGCTTACAATCATACACCGTGACCTCAAAGCAAGTAACATTCTCCTGGATGCGGATATGAATCCAAAGATTGCTGATTTTGGAATGGCTAGGATCTTTGGGATGGACCAAACCCAAGAGAACACAAGCCGAATAGTTGGTACCTAGTAAGTTTTTCGCTTAACTTTCCATAAATATTTAACAAAAAAAAATCTCATAATTAAGTAGAAGTTTGTTACATTATTTTGCCAACATACTAAAATTTTGTTGTGGATTCCAGCGGTTACATGTCTCCTGAGTATGCGATGCGTGGCCAGATCTCAATGAAATCTGATGTCTATAGCTTCGGAGTGTTAGTTCTTGAGATTATTAGCGGTAGGAAGAATAACAGCTTCGTCGAAACAGATGGCTCACAAGACTTGCCCACACATGTACGTTTTAATGCATTCAATTTTTACCTCTTCTACACTATGCTACGTTAGCTAGAACTGATTGATTGATAATCTAGGCTTGGAAGCTCTGGAGTAACAGAACATCATTAGACCTTGTGGATCCAATTATCGTAGATAATTGCCAGAAGAGTGAAGTGCTTCGATGCATCCATATCGGTCTTTTATGTGTTCAGGAAGATCCTAGAGTGCGTCCGACAATGTCAACCATTTTTGTGATGCTCACTAGTAATACTGTGACTTTACCAGTGCCTCATCAACCGGGGTTTTTCGTTTGGAGTAGACCCGGAAAGAACCCGCTTGATTCAGATCAATCTACGACAATCAAGTCTGTTCCAACGTCTGTTGACAATACATCAATCACTGATTTATATTCTCGTTGAATTTGGTGATGCGTTTGTATTAATTGTTAATAGATTTTTATAGGTGGACAACCCTGTTTATTACTCCCTCTATATCAATTTATTTGTTGTTTAAAGGATTTTTTTCTTTTTTGATTCATTTTATTTGTTGTTTTCAATTTTCAATTCAAAAGTAATTATTTTTTATTTGTTTCGACCATTTGCATTCTGTTGTTAGTTTTCTTATTGGTGAAATTTTTTTTAATTAAATAAAAATAAGTTTTAAATTAGAAAAAAATAAGTTCTACACATCTCTGTTCCAACAAAGAAAATGCACTGTCGAAGAATTATTAATTACGCCATTTATTCTCTGCGCTCTTTTGTCTTCTTTCTCCTTCAAATAAAACTATAAACTAGAGTATCGTAAACTGACTTGCGGAGCACTTAAAGAGATGAACAATAATGGAACCAGTTTAATCAAACAAATTAATCTTTTTTCTTTTTTTTTTTGGTTAAAGCACAAATTAATCTTGCTTCACTGTCGATGCTTATTAATGTTGAAAATTAAACTTGATTTTGGATCAAGTTTGATTATTGGATCAATTATCCAATAATTATCATTTTGGGCCAAATCCAAATTCTAGAGTTTTCTCTAGAAATATCACAACCCCACCTCCTTAAAAGTTCTAGAATCATCCACACACTTCTCCACCTCCTTAAAGATAAAAATCTAAATATTTACATAGAATTATCTAGAATTAAGATTAAAATATTTAAGATATTTTGTAATGTGGTGGCTATAAATACCTCCTCCCCCTTCTCATTTGTAATGAAATTAAGTTAAGAAGTGAGTAATAAAAAAGAGTTAAAAAAGAAATCAAAGCATTCCATTACCTACATTTTTCTTCTAAATACTTAAACACTTTCTCCATCATCATCTTAAAAGTTTTTTTTCTCTCAACAATTAATCCTTGGAACAATTCGTGTTCAACGAGGAGCTACATGAGTGATTGAAGCATCGTCGACAGAAAAGAGAGCAGAAGATTCCATCAGTGGACCAGCTTGTTCATGCTTAGTCCGGAAGAAAAATCAAAGTGGTCCAATAAATAATTTTGTTAAGAAATTCAAGTTAGTCCAAAAAAATGACATTAAAAAAGGAAAACAAGAAACGTTTACTTTGGTTTTGATTGACTTATTTACCGTCAGTCGTCAGTCGTCAGTCGTCACAAACCATCTTGTACTTTCACGTTTTTCTTTTCTTTTGGAGTAACTTCTACTTCATGTTGATTCAGCAATAGACGAAGAGAAAAATAAAATAAATTAGTTCTATTAATAGGAGCTCCATGATATGAAACCCAAATCAAAGGAACTCGAACCATGTCTTCCTGCGTCTCCTTCATCTTCTTTTTCCTTTTCTCTTTGCTCACTAGATTCAGAGCTTCTGGACAAGATCCTAATTACCTAGATGCGAGATGTGTAAATACGACAACTTACTCAAGGAACAGTACTTACTCCACCAATCTCAAAACCCTTTTATCCTCTCTGTCTTCCCGCAACGCCTCTTACTCCACCGGATTCCAAACCGCCACGGTGGGACAAGACCCCGAAAAGGTCACCGGACTTTTCCTATGCCGTGGTGACGTGTCGCCAGAAGTTTGTCGTGGATGCGTAGCCTTTTCCGTCAACGAGACCTTAATTCGGTGTCCGATTCAGAGAGAAGTTGTGTTATATTACGATGAGTGCCTACTAAGATACTCTCACAAGAATATTCTGTCGACCGTTGCGTACAATGGACGTGTACTGATGGACAATGTCAATAATATTTCTTCTAGCCAAAATCAAATAGACAGGTTCATAAATTTGGTGTCGTCCACGATGTACCAAGCAGCCATTGTAGCAGCTAACAGTTCAAGAAAATTCTATACGTTAAAGAACGAGTTGAACGAACTCCAGACTTTTTACGGGCTGCTTCAGTGCACTCCTGATCTTAAAAGAACAAACTGCTTGAGATGTCTTCAAAATTCAATCAATGGAATGCCTCTTTACAAAATTGGAGCAAGACTTCTTTATCCAAGTTGTTATGCAAGGTACGAAGTTTTCTTGTTCTATAACGAAACCGCCATTGGAACACCACCACCACCACCACCACAGGTGCAGTCGCCGGTGTCTTCTCCTCCGGGGACATCTCCTTCACTACCTGGTGAACTATTTCGTCTTCCTCTGGTTTTTTTTTCCCAGATTTCTTGAAATTAGCTTTACCAATAGGGAAAGTTTTGTCCTTTTTCGATTGATTGTAGGATTGTTGTACTTCTGTCTGATCTTAAGTTAATGATGTCTGAAAAGCAGGGAAAGGTGGGAATTCATACCCGTTAGTGGTGGCCATAGTTGTGTCTATTATTGTGGCTGTTCTGCTTTTCATAGCTGGTTATTGTTTCCTTGTGAAAAAGGCAAAGAGGACTAACGAAATAGAACCTACATCTGAGGGTAAAGATTCAAGTGATTTACAATCTTAATTGGGTTAAGTTAATGTCTCTTTTTTTTATTTATTAAGATTTTTATTGTGCAACAGGAGATGAGATAACAATCATAGAATCGCTGCAACTTGATTATAGAACAATTCAAGCTGCAACAAATAATTTTTCAGAAAATAATCAGATTGGTCGAGGTGGATTTGGTGAGGTTTACAAGGTATAATATATACTATATTATTACTATAAAAGGTTGTGTACTTTTTATTGATATGTTGTGTGAACACATTGGATAACGAGATAATGCTGATAAAAACGGATAGGGAACATTTTCAAATGGGAAAGAAGTTGCGGTGAAGAGATTGTCAAAAAATTCAAGACAAGGTGAAACAGAGTTCAAGACCGAGGTTGTAGTTGTTGCAAAGCTTCAGCACAGAAATCTTGTTAGGCTTCTGGGGTTTTTGTTACAAGGAGAAGAAAGGATATTGGTTTACGAGTATATGCCGAACAAAAGTCTTGATTACTTCCTTTTTGGTCAGTTGCATTTAGTGCTTTGTTCTAATGATTCTTGACACTTATGGTTGCAAATCTTTAGAGCTAACTGTAATTTTTGGATGTGCGCACAGACCCTGAAATGCAAGTTCAGTTGGACTGGACTCGACGATATAATATCATTGAAGGAATTGGTCGAGGAATTCTATATCTTCATCAAGATTCACGGCTCACAATCATACACCGTGACCTCAAAGCAAGTAACATTCTCTTGGATGCGGATATGAATCCTAAAATTGCAGATTTTGGAATGGCTAGGATCTTCGGATTGGACCAAACTCAAGAGAACACAGGCAAAATAGCTGGTACCTTGTAAGTCTTCCACTTAATTTCTCATAAGTTGAATTTTGTTGAACATTAATATTTTTCCAACATATTAAATATCTGGTTGTGCATTTCAGGGGTTACATGTCTCCCGAATATGCGATGCAAGGCCTGTTCTCAATGAAATCTGATGTATATAGCTTTGGAGTGTTAGTTCTTGAGATTATAAGTGGTAGGAAAAATACCAGCTTCAACGAGACAGACAGCGCACAAGACTTGGTCACATATGTAAGAATCTTACAGTAAGATTTAAGGCAAACAATATATATTTACCTCTCTCCTACAATAAGCTAGAACTAATTAATTTATTGGTTTTCTAGGCTTGGAGGCTCTGGACTAATGGAACAGCATTAGACCTTGTGGATCCAGTTATCATAGATAATTGCCAGAAGAGTGGAGTGGTTCGATGCATCCATATCGGTCTTTTATGTGTTCAAGAAGATCCTGTAAAGCGTCCGACTATGTCAACCGTTTTTGTGATGCTCACTAGTAATACTCTGACTTTACCAGTGCCTCGGAAACCAGGGTTTTTCGTTCAGAGTGGACCAAAGGACCCACTTGATTCAAATCAATCTACGACGACCAAGTCTGTTCCAGCGTCTGTTGACGATTCATCAATCACTGATTTATACCCTCGCTAACGTTGAATATGGTGTAACCTTTACGCTTGAGTTAATTGGTATTCTTGAAACCAAGTTTAGATATGCATTATTTACATATTTCTAGAGGTTGTCAAACTAGTTTATCGTTTAGTTTTTGATTTGGTTTGTTGTTAAAATGATTTGTAATTTTTTTGGTTTGATTTTAATTTAAAATTATATAAAATAACAAATATATATAGTTATACTTTAAATGAGACTATATAGTAACTACACTTATTTTCAGTTTATATATCATTTTAAGTCAAACTGAATTGAATAATAATATTCTCATAAATATAACATACATATAACAAAAATTAAATACATATAATTATTTGAAAAGCATACATTATATACCAACTAACAAATATTAAAAAGAATGATTATGAAAATTATTCTCAAAGAAAACTAGAGAAGTATGGAAAAATAGACTATAGAATTATATTATATTGTTTATCTCTTTGTCAAATAAAATTTGTATTGGGTTAATTAGAGAAAATGCCACAATATCCGATTTTTCAAAATTATATGCCACAATGCGGATGCCTTGGAGAAATGCCATTTTCTTATGGCAGGGTTATATGGAGAAAATCCTTAGTACTCTTACCATGCAGTTTTTGTCCACGATATTTTCTTATGGCAGCGTTTTATGTGCAGAGTTATTGTCCATAAGACAATATGCAAATCAATTGTACATAAAAACTAAATGTTTGATCAAATATACATAACAAACCAATATCAAATATTCATACAAACCAATTTCTTCACAAAAATAGAAGCATAAAAACAAGATTATATGTGCAATTAAATATTACTGGACAAGAATGTAAACCAAACAAACACATTTCTATTTGATATGAATAAGATTCTGCTGCGATGGACAAAACATGTGTGACTGTTGCTTTTTAAATTTGAAAGACAAATGAGTACTTTGACAGCCAATAAATGGTATGGTCAAAGGGATATTTTTTATGGCTTATAATTTTTAAAAATTGGATATTGTGGCATTTTCTCTAATTAACCAATTTGTATTTATAGTTAGTTATTTTCTAATTAAGATGATTTATATTAATAAACATTTTTAAAATTTCGCGCAACTGGCGGGCGTAAGAATCCAGTGACATTAAATGGGAAAAAGAATCGTTTTGACTTTTATTGACTTATTATGTATCGTCGTCCCGAACCATGCTTCACGTTTTTTCTTTCTTTCGGTGTTACGTGTACTTCACGTTGATCAGATCCATGATAGGAAGAGAGAAGACAAATAAAATCATTCTGTAAATGGGAGCTCCATGATGTGAATCACAAATCAAAGGAAGTCGAACCATGGCCTCTTGCTTCTCTTTCATCTTCTTTTTCCTTTTCTCCTTCCTCACTAGCTTCATAGCTTCTGCACAAAATCCTGATCACCTAGGTGGAAGCTGTCCAAATACGACAACTTATTCAAAGAACAGCACTTTCTCCACAAATCTCCAAACCCTTTTGTCCTCTCTGTCTTCCCGCAACGCCTCTTACTCCATCGGATTCCAAACCGCCACGTCTGGACAAGACCCCGACATGGTCACCGGAATTTTCCTTTGTCGCGTAGACTTATCGCCTGAAGTTTGCCGTAACTGCATCGCCTTTTCAGTCAACGAATCCTTTAATCGGTGCCCGAATCAGAGATAAGCCGTCTTCTATTACGAGGAGTGCATACTTAAATACTCTTACAAGAATATTCTATCGACCCTTTCATACGATGGAATTTTAACTATGAAGAACACCAATAATATTTCTTCTAACCAAAATCAAATGGACCGGTTCAAAATTTTGGTGTCGGACACGATGCAGCAAGCTGCCGTTGTAGCATCCAACAGTTCAAGAAAATTCTATACGAGAGAGACCGAGTTGACCACACTCCAGACTTTGTACGGGCTGCTTCAGTGCACTCCTGATCTTACAAGACAAGAATTCTTGAGCTGTCTGCAAAGGTCAATCAATGGATTGCATTTTTACGAAATTGGAGCAAGACTTCTTTATCCAAGCTATAATATAAGGTACGAGCTTTACATGTTCAACAACGAAACCGCCATTGAAACACCACCACCACTGTTGCAGTCACCGGTGTCTACTCCTTTGGTGATTTATATGTGAAGATTTTAGCCCATATTAACTAGTCTTTTCGTGTCTTTAGAGTTGTTTTTGAATTATATCAGGTCATCAAGAAGTCTTTAGGCATGGATTGGAGCTGGTGGAGATTTTGGAGCAAAAAGGAGTAAAATCGCAGAAAAAGAGGACAATTCACAAGCGGAGCACTTGCTCCGGTTTTTGGGAGCACATGCTCCATCGCTCAGAGAAAAATAAGGAATCCGATTTAACCTAGATTTGGTGTGAGAAAAAAGGAATAAAAGAGGGCAAGCCGCCCTCAGACTCTGGATCTCTCTCTCTCGGACACACTCGTTTCTCTTTTGATCATATCTCTCATTCCCCTTTGCTTTTGGTTCCATCGCTCCATCATCATACTCTTCATCATCAGATTTTTATCATCTATTGTTTCTGCTTGTAAGATCTGGAGGATCATCCACTACTTTGTTTGAGAAGAATTCTGAACCTTATTCTATTTTCAATATTATCCACAAATTCCTTTTTATCCATTGTTATATTTTATTCTTCCATGGTTGAGTAGTCCTTTAGCTAGATTAAGGTTTTCAATGATATTCATGAGTTGATAAACTAAGCACAAATAGGATCCATATATATATTGTCTTCGCCAATTGTTAATTTTAATGCCTAGATTAAAATGATCACTTAGTCTATGATTTTAAGCTAATCTATTCATCAAAAGTGTTTTAGGTTGTTAGAAAAAACATTGGTGAGCAATTACTCCATAACCAACGACAGTTAATGCTACAGCTGATTGTGAACATATTGATCCCATTCACTAATGCTTGTCTGCATCTCTACGTCCAAACGACAGTTTAGGTATTTACGTTGCTAGATAAAGTTATCGACACCACAACAGTGGGTCGGTCTTATTGTTATGTTTGAGTTCAAGACTTGTGCTAAATTATATCCTGAATAGTTGCTTAGTTTTAATCATTGAATTACCGGTGAAATACCTTAGTCTAGTGCCTTGTTTATTTGATTTTACATCGGTTTAAATACTTGTTACTTGTTACGAAAACCAACCATCAAACTTGCTGTCTTACCTTTATTCTTAAATCTCGTAGAATCATAATGTAATCTTGATCTCTGTAGATTCGATCCCACCTATACTACTGCGATTGTCTGTGCACTTGTAGTCTTTATTTGGATTAAAACATTGTGTATCAGTGACATCTCTTTCACTACCTGGTGAGCTCTATCTTCTTCCTCTGTTTTTGTGCCCTAGTTTCTTGAAATTAGCAATACCTAGAGGGAAAGTCTTGTCCTTGATTGATTTAAGAATTGTTATACTTCTGTCTGTCCCTATCTGATCTTAAGCAAATGATCTTTGATATATATGCAGGAAAAGGTGGGAAATCAAACGTTTTAGTGGTAGCCATTGTTGTGTCTATTATTGTAGTGGCTGTTCTGCTTTTTATGGCTGGTTATTGTTTCCTTGCGAAAAGGGCAAAGAAGACTTATGACGTAGAACCTACATCATCTGAGGGTAAAGATTTGAACTATTAACATTTTTAATTGGGTTTAATTATTCTCTTTGCCTGATTATTAAGACTTTTATTGTGAAACAGGAGATGAGATGACAACCATAGAGTCACTGCAACTTGAGTATAGAACAATTCAAGCTGCAACAAATGATTATTCGAAAATAATAAGATTGGTAGAGGTGGATTTGGTGAGGTTTACAAAATATAGTACTATATATTATTTATTAATTCTTTAACTGCACCTGAGGTTGTGTACTTTTTGTTGATATTTTGTGTAAACATTATTTTGACACTTAGGGTTTCAAATCTTGTAGAGCTAACTGTAATTTGTGGATGTGCACAGACCCTGCAAAGCGACTTCAGTTGGACTGGACTCGACATTATAATATTATTGAAGGAATTGGTCAGGGAATTTTATATCTTCATCAAGATTCACGGCTCACAATAATACACCGTGACCTCAAAGCGAGTAACATTCTCTTGGATGCAAATATGAATCCTAAACTTGCTGATTTTGGAATAGCTAGGATCTTTGGATTGGACCAAACCCAAGAAAACACAAGCAGAATAGTTGGTACCCTGTAAGTCTTCCACTTAACTTCTCATAAGTTGAATTTTGTTGAACATTATTTTGCCAACGTATTAAAGCTTTGGTTGTGGGTTTCAGCGGTTACATGTCTCCCGAATATGCGATGCATGGCCAGTTCTCAATGAAATCTGATGTATATAGCTTCAGAGTGTTGGTTCTTGAGATTATAAGTGGTAGGAAGACAGCTCCAACGAGACAGACAGAGCACAATAGTTGGTCACATATGTAAGTTTTAATGCCAACCATATACATTAATTGATAGCTAGAACTAACTGATTGATATTCTAGGCTTGGAGGCTCTGGACTAATGGAACAGCATTAGACCTCGTGGATCCAATTATCGTAGACATTTGCCAGACGAGTGAAGTGGTTCGATGCATCCATATTGGTCTTTTATGTGTTCAAGAAGATCATGTAGTTCGTCCAACAATGTCAACTATTTTTCGGATGCTTACTAGTAACACTGTGACTTTACCAGTGCCTCGGAAACCAGGATTTTTTGTTCAGAATAGACCCGAAAAGGACCAGCTTGATTTAAATCAATCTACGACGACCAAGTCTGTTCCAGCGTCTGTTGACGATGCATCGATCACTGATGTATATCCTCGTTGACGTTGAATATGGTGTAACCTTCACGCTTGAGTTCATTGGTATTATTGAAATTAAGTTTAGGCATATTATTTCCATGTTTCTAGAGGTAGTCAATCTTCGTTTATCGTTTAATTTTGATTTGGTTTATTAAAATGATTTGTAATTTGGTTTGGTTATTTTAGTTGAAAACAATATAAAAATAAAAATCTGTAGTTGAATGATGTGTTTTTTTTCTCTTGCTCTTGCTGCTTCTCCTAATTACTTTCCTAAATTTTGAATGTTTTATACCAAAGTTAGTATTACGTGAATGAATAAGATTGAGCTCTTACCAGGCGGAGGAAGAACCCCTCTAGTATTTCCTTGTAGAAAGGGTTAATCTCGTACCTTGAGTACTCGGCACAAGAATTCTTCCTCCAACTCTATTAAGATTCAATTTTTGATGGATTAATGTTGCAGACCGCTTAAGCAATTTTCACTAGTCCGAACAGGATTGCACTGAACCGATGCATAAAGCGTCTGGTAAGAAGTGAAATCAACTTTTATTGTTAGTTTGAAAAACAATGAATCAACTATATATTTAATGTTTAAGGACTTAGTCATTAATCAACTATATTTATAAAAGTTACAATAAACATATGAAAGCGAAAACCAGAGAAAACATAATTATCAAAATTTATTTTTCCATGTCTAATTGTCTATCAATCTATTTCTTGAATTAGATGAACATATTGGAGTTGAATATTTGATAGGTTGGAGAATATTATTCTGCACGTCGCACTGGCGCAGAGACTTTGGGTTCTAATAAGTTCCTTTGTTTTTACTTCCTTACCGGACAAGTAACAAACAAACAGTTATAAGTTAAAACCGTAATTTCATAACCTTTTTTCTTTTCTTTTTTGGTTAATTTATAACCCTAGTTTAATTAATTTATAGCCTTCATTGCTTCCGAACCAATCAAAAACACTCTCAGTCGAAGGTTTACTTCTTAAATAATCGTTGACTTCCTAATATAGTACTTTGTTAACTTTGCAAATGTGTATTAGATTTTATTCATATTGAACTTGCCAAACTCTAAACTAAAGACTACAATTCTAAACCTAATAATTTTATAAAATTTTAAATAATAAATACCGAAAAGGCTACAAATATTTTTTTCTGATTGGAGCAACCATTTTTTTTGGACCGAAAAGATCTAAATATTTACATAGAATTATCTAGAATTAGAATTAAAATATTTGAGATATTTTGTAATGTGGAGGTTATAAATACCTCTTCCCCCTTCTCATTTGTAATAAAATTAAGTTAAGAAGTGAGTAATAAGAAAGAGTTGAAAAAGAAATCAAAGACTTCCATTACCTACATTTCTCTTCTAATTACTTAAACACCTTCTCCATCATCATCTTAAAAGTTTCTTTTCTCCCAACAAAGTGGTATCAGAGGTAGGAGATTCTTACAAAGATGGCAAGTAATGGTGTTCCCTTCCAAGTCCCGATGCTCACAAATAGCAACTATGACAATTGGAGTCTACAAATCACGGCTATCCTAGGAGCACATGACGTGTGGGAGATAGTCGAGAAAGGTTTCGTTGAGCCGGAGAATGAAGGTGGTATATCTCAAGCTCAAAGTGATAGTTTGAGAGACTCAAGAAAGAGAGACAAGAAGGCTCTCTGTCTAATCTATCAAGGATTAGATGAAGATACGTTCGAGAAGATCGCGGAAGCTAAGTCGGCCAAAGAAGCATGGGAGAAGCTTCGAACATCCTACAAGGGTGTTGATCAAGTCAAGAATGTACGTCTTCAAACTCTAAGAAGAGAATTTGAAGCATTGCAAATGAAGGAAGGTGAGCTCGTCTCCGATTACTTCTCAAGAGTTTTAACGGTTACAAATAACTTAAGAAGAAATGGAGAGAAGTTAGATGATGTGAGAATCATGGAAAAAGTTCTTAGATCGTTGGATCCAAAATTTGAGCATATTGTCACCGTCATTGAAGAGACAAAAGATTTGGAGGCAATGACAATGGAGCAACTTCTTGGATCATTACAAGCTTATGAAGAAAAGAAGAAGAAAAAAGAAGATATCGCCGAACAAGTTCTAAAGATGCGGATTGATCATATTAAAGAAGGAAATGGCCAAGTTTATCAAAGAAGAGGTGGCGGTCAAGTACGAGGACGAGGTCGTGGATATGGAAATGGACGAGGTTGGAGGCCGCATGAAGATAACACCAATCAAAGAGGAGAAACCTCATCAAGAGGCCGTGGAAGAGGAAATCCAAAATCAAGGTACGATAAATCAAATGTTAAGTGCTACAATTGTGGAAAGTTTGGACATTATGCTTCCGAATGTAAAACTCCCAACAACAAAAGAGTCAAGGAGAAGGTGAACTACGTTGAAGAAAAAATCCAAGAAGAAGACATGTTATTAATGGCTTATAAGAAAGATGAACGAGAAGATAATCATAAGTGGTATCTTGATAGCGGTGCAAATAATCACATGTGCGGGAAAAAAAACATGTTCGTGGAGCTTGATGAATCGGTGAGAGGAGACGTTGATTTAGGAGATGAATCAAAGATGGAGGTTAAAGGTAAAGAAAAAATTCTCATCCGATTAAAGAATGGGGATCATCAATTTATCTCCAACGTTTACTATATTCCAACGATGAAGACCAATATTTTGAGTCTTGGACAACTCTTAGAGAAAGGTTATGATATTCGATTAAAGGATAATAGCCTTTCTATAAGAGACCAAGAAAAAAATCTCATTACAAATGTGCCGATGTAAAAAAATAGAATGTTTGTCCTTAACATTCAAAATGACATCGCACAATGTCTCAAGATGTGCTATAAGGAGGAGTCTTGGCTTTGGCATCTTAGATACGGGCATCTCAACTTTGGAGGATTGGAGTTGCTTTCGAAGAAAGAAATGGTGAGAGGAATACCTTGCATCAACCATCCAAATCAAATTTGTGAAGGGTGTTTACTTGGAAAATAATTCAAAATGAGTTTTTCAAAGGAATCAAACACAAGAGCTCAAAAGCCGTTGGAGCTTATATATACGGATGTGTGTGGTCCAATCAAGCCAAGATCACTCGGTAAAAGCAACTACTTCCTTCTCTTTATTGATGATTTTTCAAGAAAAACATCGGTTTATTTTTTGAAAGAAAAATCAAAAGTATTTAAAAACTTCAAAAAGTTTAAAGCCCATGTTGAGAAGGAAAGTGGCCTTGTGATTAAAGCCTTGAGATCTGACCGTGGAGGAGAGTTTACATCCAAGGAATTTCAGAAATATTGTGAAGATAACGGTATTCGAAAACAATTAACGGTGCCAAAAACCCCTCAACAAAATGGAGTAGTGGAAAAAAAAATAGAAAAATTTTAGAGATGGCGAGGAGCATGCTAAAAAGTAAGAAACTACCAAAGGAGTTATGGACAGAAGCAGTCGCGTGTGCGGTTTATCTATTAAGTCGATCTCCAACAAGAAGTGTCTCGGGAAAAACTCCACAAGAAGTTTGGAGTGGAAGAAAGCCCGGTGTTTCTCATTTAAGAGTCTTTGGAAGCATTGCTCATGCTGATGTACCTGACGAGAAGCAAAGCAAACTAGATGACAAAAGTGAGAAGTACATATTCATTGGTTATGATATTAACTCCAAAGGCTACAAGCTCTACAATCCGGACACAAAGAAGGCAATCATAAGTCAAAATGTCATCTTTGAAGAAGAAGAAGAAGAATGGGATTGGAGATCAAATGATGAAGACTATAACTTCTTTCCACATCTGGAAGAAGATGATCTCGAGCAACCAAGAGAGGAGCCTACTACACCACCAACATCACCAACAAGTTATCAAAGGGAAGAAAGTTCGAGTGAAAGGACTCCGCGGTTTAGAAGTCTACAAGAGCTTTACGAGGTAACCAAAAATCAAGAAAATCTTACTTTATTTTGTCTATTTGCGGAATGTGAGCCCATGGACTTCGAAGAAGCTATGGAAAAGAAGACATGGAGAAATGCAATGGATGAAGAAATCAAGGCAATAGAAAAGAACAATACATGGGAATTAGCTTCACTTCCAAATGGGCACAAAGCGATCGGTGTAAAGTGGGTTTACAAAGCAAAGAAAAATTATAAAGGAGAAGTAGAGAGATACAAGGCAAGATTGGTGGCCAAAGGTTATAGTCAACGAGCTGGAATTGATTACGATGATGTATTCGCTCCTGTTGCTCGCCTAGAAACAGTTAGACTAATCATTTCATTAGCTGCTCAAAATAATTGGAGGATCCATCAAATGGATGTCAAATCAGCCTTCTTAAATGGAGAACTTGAAGAAGAAGTTTACATTGAGCAACCACAAGGCTATATAATCAAGAGAGAAGAAGATAAAGTCTTAAAGTTGAAGAAGGCACTTTATGGGTTAAAACAAGCTCCAAGAGCTTGGAATACTCAATTTGACAAGTACTTCAAGGAGAAAGATTTTATCAAGTGTCCATATGAACATGCACTCTATATCAAAATTCAAAATGGTGATATATTGATTGCTTGTTTGTATGTAGACGACTTAATATTCACGGATAATAATCCAAGCATGTTCGAGGAATTCAAGAAAGAGATGACAAAGGAGTTTGAGATGACGGATATTGGATTGATGTCTTACTACCTCGGAATTGAAGTGAAACAAGAAGACAATGGAATCTTCATAACTCAAGAGTGTTATGCTAAGGAGATACTTAAGAAGTTTAAGATGGATGACTCTAATCCAGTTAGCACGCCGATGGAATGTGGAATCAAGTTGTCAAAGAATGAAGAAGGAGAAAGGGTGGATCCAACACTATTTAAAAGTCTGGTTGGAAGCTTACATTATTTAACGTGTACAAGGCCAGATATCCTATATGCGGTTGGAGTTGTTAGCCGTTACATGGAGCATCCAACAACAACTCATTTCAAGGGGGCAAAGAGGATTCTTCGCTATATCAAAGGTACCGTAGATTTTGGCTTGTACTATTCTAACTCTAATGACTACAAGCTTGTTGGATATAGCGATAGCGATTGGGGTGGAGACAAAGATGACCGAAAGAGCACAAGTGGCTTCGTGTTCTACATTGGAGACACAGCTTTCACATGGATGTCAAAGAAGCAACCAATCGTTACTCTATCAACTTGTGAAGCCGAGTACGTAGCAGCCACTTCATGTGTTTGTCATGCTATTTGGTTACGAAACTTGTTAAAAGAGTTAAGCTTTCCACAAGAGGAGCCAACGGAGATCTTTGTGGATAACAAGTCAGCAATAGCATTGGCAAAGAACCCAGTCTTTCATGATCGTAGTAAGCACATTGACACACGTTATCACTATATTAGAGAGTGTGTTAACAAGAAGGAGGTGCAACTGGAGTATGTGAAGACTAATGATCAAGTAGCCGATATCTTCACCAAGCCTCTTAAACGCGAAGACTTTACCAAGATGAGGAGCTTGCTTGGAGTAGCAAAATCAAGTTTAAGAGGGGCTGTTGAAAGTTAAACTTGATTTTAGATCAAGTTTGATTATTGGATCAATTATCCAATAATTATCATTTTGGGCCAAATCCAAATTCTAGAGTTTTCTCTAGAAATATCAACACCTCCACCTCCTTAAAAAGTTCTAGAATCATCCACACACTTCTCCACCTCCTTAAAGATAAAAATCTAGATATTTACATAGAATTATCTAGAATTAGGATTAGAATATTTGAGATATTTTGTAATGTGTAGGTTATAAATACCTCTTCCCCTTTCTCATTTGTAATGAAATTAAGTTAGGAAGTGAGTAATAAGAAAGAGTTGAAAAAGAAATCAAAACCTTCCATTACCTACATTTCTCTTCTAAATACTTAAACACTTTCTCCATCTTCATCTTAAAAGTTTTTTTTTCTCCCAACAATTAATCCTTGGAACGTTTCGTGTTCAACAAGGAGCTACATGAGTGATTGAAGCATCGTCGACAGAAAAGAGAGCAGAAGATTCCATCAGTGGACCAGCTTGTTCATGCTTAGTCCGGAAGAAAAATCAAAGTGGTCCAATAAATAATTTTGTTAAGAAATTCAAGTTAGTCCAAAAAAAATGACATTAGAAAACAAGAAACGTTTACTTTGGTTTTGATTGACTTATTTACCGTCAGTCATCAGTCGTCACAAACCATCTTGTACTTTTACGTTTTTCTTTTCTTTTGGAGTAACTTCTACTTCATGTTGATTCAGCAATGGACGAAGAGAAAAATAAAATAAATTAGTTCTATTAATAGGAGCTCCATGATATGAAACCCAAATCAAAGGAACTCGAACCATGTCTTCCTGCGTCTCCTTCATCTTCTTTTTCCTTTTCTCTTTGCTCACTAGCTTCAGAGCTTCTGGACAAGATCCTAATTACCTAGATGCGAGATGTGTAAATACGATACCTTACTCAAGGAACAGTACTTACTCCACCAATCTCAAAACCCTTTTGTCCTCTCTGTCTTCCCGCAACGCCTCTTACTCCACCGGATTCCAAACCGCCACGGCGGGACAAGACCCCGAAAAGGTCACCGGACTTTTCCTATGCCGTGGTGACGTGTCGCCAGAAGTTTGTCGTGGATGCGTAGCCTTTTCCGTCAACGAGACCTTAATTCGGTGTCCGATTCAGAGAGAAGTTGTGTTATATTACGATGAGTGCCTACTAAGATACTCTCACAAGAATATTCTGTCGACCGTTGCGTACAATGGACGTGTACTGATGGACAATGTCAATAATATTTCTTCTAGCCAAAATCAAATAGACAGGTTCATAAATTTGGTGTCGTCCACGATGTACCAAGCAGCCATTGTAGCAGCTAACAGTTCAAGAAAATTCTATACGTTAAAGAACGAGTTGAACGAACTCCAGACTTTTTACGGGCTGCTTCAGTGCACTCCTGATCTTAAAAGAACAAACTGCTTGAGATGTCTTCAAAATTCAATCAATGGAATGCCTCTTTACAAAATTGGAGCAAGACTTCTTTATCCAAGTTGTTATGCAAGGTACGAAGTTTTCTTGTTCTATAACGAAACCACCATTGGAACACCACCACCACCACCACCACAGGTGCAGTCGCCGGTGTCTTCTCCTCCGGGGACATCTCCTTCACTACCTCGTGAACTATTTCGTCTTCCTCTGGTTTTTTTTTTGCCCAGATTTCTTGAAATTAGCTTTACCAATAGGGAAAGTTTTGTCCTTTTTCGATTGATTGTAGGATTGTTGTACTTCTGTCTGATCTTAAGTTAATGATGTCTGAAAGCAGGGAAAGGTGGGAATTCATACCCGTTAGTGGTGGCCATAGTTGTGTCTATTATTGTGGCTGTTCTGCTTTTCATAGCTGGTTATTGTTTCCTTGTGAAAAGGGCAAAGAGGACTAACGAAATAGAACCTACATCTGAGGGTAAAGATTCAAGTGATTTACAATCTTAATTGGGTTAAGTTAATGTCTCTTTTTTTATTTATTAAGATTTTTATTGTGCAACAGGAGATGAGATAACAATCATAGAATCGCTGCAACTTGATTATAGAACAATTCAAGCTGCAACAAATAATTTTTCAGAAAATAATCAGATTGGTCGAGGTGGATTTGGTGAGGTTTACAAGGTATAATATATACTATATTATTACTATAAAAGGTTGTGTACTTTTTATTGATATGTTGTGTGAACACATTGGATAACGAGATAATGCTGATAAAAACGGATAGGGAACATTTTCAAATGGGAAAGAAGTTGCGGTGAAGAGATTGTCAAAAAATTCAAGACAAGGTGAAACAGAGTTCAAGACCGAGGTTGTAGTTGTTGCAAAGCTTCAGCACAGAAATCTTGTTAGGCTTCTGGGGTTTTTGTTACAAGGAGAAGAGAGGATATTGGTTTACGAGTATATGCCGAACAAAAGTCTTGATTACTTCCTTTTTGGTCAGTTGCATTTAGTGCTTTGTTCTAATGATTCTTGACACTTATGGTTGCAAATCTTTAGAGCTAACTGTAATTTTTGGATGTGCGACAGACCCTGAAATGCATGCTTAGTTGGCTTGGACTCGACGATATAATATCATTGAAGGAATTGGTCGAGGAATTCTATATCTTCATCAAGATTCACGGCTCACAATCATACACCGTGACCTCAAAGCAAGTAACATTCTCTTGGATGCGGATATGAATCCTAAAATTGCAGATTTTGGAATGGCTAGGATCTTCGGATTGGACCAAACTCAAGAGAACACAGGCAAAATAGCTGGTACCTTGTAAGTCTTCCACTTAATTTCTCATAAGTTGAATTTTGTTGAACATTAATATTTTTCCAACATATTAAATATCTGGTTGTGCATTTCAGGGGTTACATGTCTCCCGAATATGCGATGCAAGGCCTGTTCTCAATGAAATCTGATGTATATAGCTTTGGAGTGTTAGTTCTTGAGATTATAAGTGGTAGGAAAAATACCAGCTTCAACGAGACAGACAGCGCACAAGACTTGGTCACATATGTAAGAATCTTACAGTAAGATTTAAGGCAAACAATATATATTTACCTCTCTCCTACAATAAGCTAGAACTAATTAATTTATTGGTTTTCTAGGCTTGGAGGCTCTGGACTAATGGAACAGCATTAGACCTTGTGGATCCAGTTATCATAGATAATTGCCAGAAGAGTGGAGTGGTTCGATGCATCCATATCGGTCTTTTATGTGTTCAAGAAGATCCTGTAAAGCGTCCGACTATGTCAACCGTTTTTGTGATGCTCACTAGTAATACTCTGACTTTACCAGTGCCTCGGAAACCAGGATTTTTCGTTCAGAGTGGACCAAAGGACCCACTTGATTCAAATCAATCTACGACGACCAAGTCTGTTCCAGCGTCTGTTGACGATTCATCAATCACTGATTTATACCCTCGCTAACGTTGAATATGGTGTAACCTTTACGCTTGAGTTAATTGGTATTCTTGAAACCAAGTTTAGATATGCATTATTTACATATTTCTAGAGGTTGTCAAACTAGTTTATCGTTTAGTTTTTGATTTGGTTTGTTGTTAAAATGATTTGTAATTTTTTTGGTTTGATTTTAATTTAAAATTATATAAAATAACAAATATATATAGTTATACTTTAAATGAGACTATATAGTAACTACACTTATTTTCAGTTTATATATCATTTTAAGTCAAACTGAATTGAATAATAATATTCTCATAAATATAACATACATATAACAAAAATTAAATACATATAATTATTTGAAAAGCATACATTATATACCAACTAACAAATATTAAAAAGAATGATTATGAAAATTATTCTCAAAGAAAACTAGAGAAGTATGGAAAAATAGACTATAGAATTATATTATATTGTTTATCTCTTTGTCAAATAAAATTTGTATTGGGTTAATTAGAGAAAATGCCACAATATCCGATTTTTCAAAATTATATGCCACAATGCGGATGCCTTGGAGAAATGCCATTTTCTTATGGCAGGGTTATATGGAGAAAATCCTTAGTACTCTTACCATGCAGTTTTTGTCCACGATATTTTCTTATGGCAGCGTTTTATGTGCAGAGTTATTGTCCATAAGACAATATGCAAATCAATTGTACATAAAAGCTAAATGTTTGATCAAATATACATAACAAACCAATATCAAATATTCATACAAACCAATTTCTTCACAAAAATAGAAGCATAAAAACAAGATTATATGTGCAATTAAATATTACTGGACAAGAATGTAAACCAAACAAACACATTTCTATTTGATATGAATAAGATTCTGCTGCGATGGACAAAACATGTGTGACTGTTGCTTTTTAAATTTGAAAGACAAATGAGTACTTTGACAGCCAATAAATGGTATGGTCAAAGGGATATTTTTTATGGCTTATAATTTTTAAAAAATTGGATATTGTGGCATTTTCTCTAATTAACCAATTTGTATTTATAGTTAGTTATTTTCTAATTAAGATGATTTATATTAATAAACATTTTTAAAATTTCGCGCAACTGGCGGGCGTAAGAATCCAGTGACATTAAATGGGAAAAAGAATCGTTTTGACTTTTATTGACTTATTATGTATCGTCGTCCCGAACCATGCTTCACGTTTTTTCTTTCTTTCGGTGTTACGTGTACTTCACGTTGATCAGATCCATGATAGGAAGAGAGAAGACAAATAAAATCATTCTGTAAATGGGAGCTCCATGATGTGAATCACAAATCAAAGGAAGTCGAACCATGGCCTCTTGCTTCTCTTTCATCTTCTTTTTCCTTTTCTCCTTCCTCACTAGCTTCATAGCTTCTGCACAAAATCCTGATCACCTAGGTGGAAGCTGTCCAAATACGACAACTTATTCAAAGAACAGCACTTTCTCCACAAATCTCCAAACCCTTTTGTCCTCTCTGTCTTCCCTAGAACGCCTCTTACTCCATCGGATTCCAAACCGCCACGTCTGGACAAGACCCCGACATGGTCACCGGAATTTTCCTTTGTCGCGTAGACTTATCGCCTGAAGTTTGCCGTAACTGCATCGCCTTTTCAGTCAACGAATCCTTTAATCGGTGCCCGAATCAGAGATAAGCCATCTTCTATTACGAGGAGTGCATACTTAAATACTCTTACAAGAATATTCTATCGACCCTTTCATACGATGGAATTTTAACTATGAAGAACACCAATAATATTTCTTCTAACCAAAATCAAATGGACCGGTTCAAAATTTTGGTGTCGGACACGATGCAGCAAGCTGCCGTTGTAGCATCCAACAGTTCAAGAAAATTCTATACGAGAGAGACCGAGTTGACCACACTCCAGACTTTGTACGGGCTGCTTCAGTGCACTCCTGATCTTACAAGACAAGAATTCTTGAGCTGTCTGCAAAGGTCAATCAATGGATTGCATTTTTACGAAATTGGAGCAAGACTTCTTTATCCAAGCTATAATATAAGGTACGAGCTTTACATGTTCAACAACGAAACCGCCATTGAAACACCACCACCACTGTTGCAGTCACCGGTGTCTACTCCTTTGGTGATTTATATGTGAAGATTTTAGCCCATATTAACTAGTCTTTTCGTGTCTTTAGAGTTGTTTTTGAATTATATCAGGTCATCAAGAAGCCTTTAGGCATGGATTGGAGCTGGTGGAGATTTTAGAGCAAAAAGGAGTAAAATCGCAGAAAAAGAGGACAATTCACAAGCGGAGCACTTGCTCCGGTTTTTGGGAGCACATGCTCCATCGCTCAGAGAAAAATAAGGAATCCGATTTAACGTAGATTTGGCGTGAGAAAAAAGGAATAAAAGAGGGCAAGCCGCCCTCAGACTCTGCATCTCTCTCTCTCGGACACACTCGTTTCTCTTTTGATCATATCTCTCATTCCCCTTTGCTTTTGGTTCCATCGCTCCATCATCATACTCTTCATCATCAGATTTTTATCATCTATTGTTTCTGCTTGTAAGATCTGGAGGATCATCCACTACTTTGTTTGAGAAGAATTCTGAACCTTATTCTATTTTCAATATTATCCACGAATTCCTTTTTATCCATTGTTGTATTTTATTCTTCCATGGTTGAGTAGTCCTTTAGCTAGATTAAGGTTTTCAATGATATTCATGAGTTGATAAACTAAGCACAAATAGGATCCATATATATATTGTCTTCGCCAATTGTTAGTTTTAATGCCTAGATTAAACTGATCACTTAGTCTATGATTTTAAGTTAATCTATTCATCAAAAGTGTTTAGGTTGTTAGAAGAAATATTGGTGAGCAATTAGTCCATAGCCAACGACAGTTAATGCTACAGCTGATTGTGAACATATTGATCCCATTCGCTAATGTTTGTCTGCATCTCTAGGTCCAAACGACAGTTTAGGTATTTAAGTTGCTAGATAAAGTTGTCGACACCACGACAGTGGATCGGTCTTATTGTTATGTTTGAGTTCAAGACTTGTGCTAAATTATATCCTGAATAGTTGCTTAGTTTTAATCATTGAATTACCGGTGAAATACCTTAGTCTAGTGCCTTGTTTATTTGATTTTACATCGGTTTAAATACTTGTTACTTGTTATGAAAACCAACCATCAAACTTGCTGTCTTACCTTTATTCTTAAATCTCGTAGAATCATAATGTAATCTTGATCTCTGTGGATTCGATCCCACCTATACTACTGCGATTGTCTGTGCACTTGTAGTCTTTATTTGGATTAAAACATTGTGTATCAGTGACATCTCTTTCACTACCTGGTGAGCTCTATCTTCTTCCTCTGTTTTTGTGCCCTAGTTTCTTGAAATTAGCAATACCTAGAGGGAAAGTCTTGTCCTTGATTGATTTAAGAATTGTTATACTTCTGTCTGTCCCTATCTGATCTTAAGCAAATGATCTTTGATATATATGCAGGAAAAGGTGGGAAATCAAACGTTTTAGTGGTAGCCATTGTTGTGTCTATTATTGTAGTGGCTGTTCTGCTTTTTATGGCTGGTTATTGTTTCCTTGCGAAAAGGGCAAAGAAGACTTATGACGTAGAACCTACATCATCTGAGGGTAAAGATTTGAACTATTAACATTTTTAATTGGGTTTAATTATTCTCTTTGCCTGATTATTAAGACTTTTATTGTGAAACAGGAGATGAGATGACAACCATAGAGTCACTGCAACTTGAGTATAGAACAATTCAAGCTGCAACAAATGATTATTCCGAAAATAATAAGATTGGTAGAGGTGGATTTGGTGAGGTTTACAAAATATAGTACTATATATTATTTATTAATTCTTTAACTGCACCTGAGGTTGTGTACTTTTTGTTGATATTTTGTGTAAACATTATTTTGACACTTAGGGTTTCAAATCTTGTAGAGCTAACTGTAATTTGTGGATGTGCACAGACCCTGCAAAGCGACTTCAGTTGGACTGGACTCGACATTATAATATTATTGAAGGAATTGGTCAGGGAATTTTATATCTTCATCAAGATTCACGGCTCACAATAATACACCGTGACCTCAAAGCGAGTAACATTCTCTTGGATGCAAATATGAATCCTAAACTTGCTGATTTTGGAATAGCTAGGATCTTTGGATTGGACCAAACCCAAGAAAACACAAGCAGAATAGTTGGTACCCTGTAAGTCTTCCACTTAACTTCTCATAAGTTGAATTTTGTTGAACATTATTTTGCCAACGTATTAAAGCTTTGGTTGTGGGTTTCAGCGGTTACATGTCTCCCGAATATGCGATGCATGGCCAGTTCTCAATGAAATCTGATGTATATAGCTTCAGAGTGTTGGTTCTTGAGATTATAAGTGGTAGGAAGACAGCTCCAACGAGACAGACAGAGCACAATAGTTGGTCACATATGTAAGTTTTAATGCCAACCATATACATTAATTGATAGCTAGAACTAACTGATTGATATTCTAGGCTTGGAGGCTCTGGACTAATGGAACAGCATTAGACCTCGTGGATCCAATTATCGTAGACATTTGCCAGACGAGTGAAGTGGTTCGATGCATCCATATTGGTCTTTTATGTGTTCAAGAAGATCATGTAGTTCGTCCAACAATGTCAACTATTTTTCGGATGCTTACTAGTAACACTGTGACTTTACCAGTGCCTCGGAAACCAGGATTTTTTGTTCAGAATAGACCCGAAAAGGACCAGCTTGATTTAAATCAATCTACGACGACCAAGTCTGTTCCAGCGTCTGTTGACGATGCATCGATCACTGATGTATATCCTCGTTGACGTTGAATATGGTGTAACCTTCACGCTTGAGTTCATTGGTATTATTGAAATTAAGTTTAGGCATATTATTTCCATGTTTCTAGAGGTAGTCAATCTTCGTTTATCGTTTAATTTTGATTTGGTTTATTAAAATGATTTGTAATTTGGTTTGGTTATTTTAGTTGAAAACAATATAAAAATAAAAATCTGTAGTTGAATGATGTGTTTTTTTTTTCTTTTGCTTCTCTCCTAATTACTTTCCTAAATTTTGAATGTTTTATACCAAAGTTAGTATTACGTGAATGAATAAGATTGAGCTCTTACCAGGCGGAGGAAGAACCCCTCTAGTATTTCCTTGTAGAAAGGGTTAATCTCGTACCTTGAGTACTCGGCACAAGAATTCTTCCTCCAACTCTATTAAGATTCAATTTTTTGATGGATTAATGTTGCAGACCGCTTAAGCAATTTTCACTAGTCCGAACAGGATTGCACTGAACCGATGCATAAAGCGTCTGGTAAGAAGTGAAATCAACTTTTATTGTTAGTTTGAAAAACAATGAATCAACTATATATTTAATGTTTAAGGACTTAGTCATTAATCAACTATATTTATAAAAGTTACAATAAACATATGAAAGCGAAAACCAGAGAAAACATAATTATCAAAATTTATTTTTCCATGTCTAATTGTCTATCAATCTATTTCTTGAATTAGATGAACATATTGGAGTTGAATATTTGATAGGTTGGAGAATATTATTCTGCACGTCGCACTGGCGCAGAGACTTTGGGTTCTAATAAGTTCCTTTGTTTTTACTTCCTTACCGGACAAGTAACAAACAAACAGTTATAAGTTAAAACCGTAATTTCATAACCTTTTTTCTTTTCTTTTTTGGTTAATTTATAACCCTAGTTTAATTAATTTATAGCCTTCATTGCTTCCGAACCAATCAAAAACACTCTCAGTCGAAGGTTTACTTCTTAAATAATCGTTGACTTCCTAATATAGTACTTTGTTAACTTTGCAAATGTGTATTAGATTTTATTCATATTGAACTTGCCAAAATCTAAACTAAAGACTACAATTCTAAACCTAATAATTTTATAAAATTTTAAATAATAAATACCGAAAAGGCCACAAATATTTTTTTCTGATTGGAGCCACCATTTTTTTTGGACCGAAAAGATCTAAATATTTACATAGAATTATCTAGAATTAGAATTAAAATATTTCAGATATTTTGTAATGTGGAGGATATAAATACCTCCTCCCCCTTCTCATTTGTAATAAAATTAAGTTAAGAAATGAGTAATAAGAAAGAGTTAAAAAAGAAATCAAAGTCTTCCATTACCTACATTTCTCTTCTAAATACTTAAACACTTTCTCCATCATCATCTTAAAAGTTTTTTTTCTCCCAACAAACTGGTATCAGAGGTAGGAGATTCTTACAAAGATGGCGACTAATGATGTTCCCTTCCAAGTCCCGATGCTCACAAAGAGCAACTATGACAATTGGAGTCTACGAATGACGGCTATCCTAGGAGCACATGACGTGTGGGAGATAGTCGAGAAAGGTTTCGTTGAGCCGGAGAATGAAGGTGGTATATCTCAAGCTCAAAGTGATAGTTTGAGAGACTCAAGGAAGAGAGACAAGAAGGCTCTTGGTCTAATCTATCAAGGATTAGATGAAGATACGTTCGAGAAGGTCGCGGAAGCTAAGTCGGCCAAAGAAGCATGGGAGAAGCTTCGAACATCCTACAAGGGTGTTGATCAAGTCAAGAATGTACGTTTTCAAACTCTAAGAGGAGAATTTGAAGCATTGCAAATGAAGGAAGGTGAGCTCGTCTCCGATTACTTCTCAAGAGTTTTAACGGTTACAAATAACTTAAGAAGAAATGGAGAGAAGTTAGATGATGTGAGAATCATGGAAAAAGTTCTTAGATCGTTGGATCCAAAATTTGAGCATATTGTCACCGTCATCGAAGAGACGAAAGATTTGGAGGCAATGACAATGGAGTACCTTCTTGGATCATTACAAGCTTATGAAGAAAAGAAGAAGATATCGCCGAACAAGTTCTAAAGATGCGGATTGATCATATTAAAGAAGGAAATGGCCAAGTTTATCAAAGAAGAGGTGGCGGTCAAATACGAGGACGAGGTCGTGGATATGGAAATGGACGAGGTTGGAGGCCGCATGAAGATAACACCAATCAAAGAGGAGAAACCTCATCAAGAGGCCGTGGAAGAGGAAATCCAAAATCAAGGTACGATAAATCAAATGTTAAGTGCTACAATTGTGGGAAGTTTGGACATTATGCTTCCGAATGTAAAACTCCCAACAACAAAAGAGTCGAGGAGAAGGTGAACTACGTTGAAGAAAAAATCCAAGAAGAAGACATGTTATTAATGGCTTATAAGAAAGATGAACGAGAAGATAATCATAAGTGGTATCTTGATAGCGGTGCAAGTAATCACATGTGCGGGAGAAAAAACATGTTCGTGGAGCTTGATGAATCGGTGAGAGGAGACGTTGCTTTAGGAGATGAATCAAAGATGGAGGTTAAAGGTAAAGAAAAAATTCTCATCCGATTAAAGAATGGAGATCATCAATTTATCTCCAACGTTTACTATATTCCAACGATGAAGACCAATACTTTGAGTCTTGGACAACTCCTAGAGAAAGGTTATGATATTCGATTAAAGGATAATAACCTTTCTATAAGAGACCAAGAAAACAATCTTATTACAAATGTGCCGATGTAAAAAAATAGAATGTTTGTCCTTAACATTCAAAATAACATCGCACAATGTCTCAAGATGTGCTATAAGGAGGAGTCTTGGCTTTGGCATCTTAGATACGGGCATCTCAACTTTGGAGGATTGGAGTTGCTTTCGAAGAAAGAAATGGTGAGAGGAATACCTTGCATCAACCATCCAAATCAAGTTTGTGAAGGGTGTTTACTTGGAAAATAATTCAAAATGAGTTTTCCAAAGGAGTCAAACACAAGAGCTCAAAAGCCGTTGGAGCTTATACATACGGATGTGTGTGGTCCAATCAAGTCAAGATCACTCGGTAAAAGCAACTACTTCCTTCTCTTTATTGATGATTTTTCAAGAAAAACATCGGTTTATTTTTTGAAAGAAAAATCAAAAGTATTTAAAAACTTCAAAAAGTTTAAAGCCCATGTTGAGAAGGAAAGTGGCCTTGTGATTAAAGCCTTGAGATCTGACCGTGGAGGAGAGTTTACATCCAAGAAATTTCAGAAATATTGTGAAGATAACGGTATTCGAAGACAATTAATGGTGCCAAGAACCCCTCAACAAAATGGAGTAGTGGAAAAAAAAAATAGAACAATTTTAGAGATGGCGAGGAGCATACTAAAAAGTAAGAAATTACCAAAGAAGTTATGGACAGAAGCAGTCGCGTGTGCGGTTTATCTATTAAATCGATCTCCAACAAGAAGTGTCTCGGGAAAAACTCCACAAGAAGTTTGGAGTGGAAGAAAGCCCGGTGTTTCTCATTTAAGAGTCTTTGGAAGCATTGCTCATGCTGATGTACCTGACGAGAAGCGAAGCAAACTAGATGAAAAAAGTGAGAAGTACATATTCATTGGTTATGATATTAACTCCAAAAGCTACAAGCTCTACAATCCGGACACAAAGAAGACAATCATAAGTCAAAATATCATCTTTGAAGAAGAAGAAGAATGGGATTGGAGATCAAATGATGAAGACTATAACTTCTTTCCATATCTGGAAGAAGATGATCTCGAGCAACCAAGAGAGGAGCCTACTACACCACCAACATCACCAAAAAGTTATCAAAGGGAAGAAAGTTCGAGTGAAAGGACTCCGCGTTTTAGAAGTCTACAAGAGCTTTACGAGGTAACCAAAAATCAAGAAAATCTTACTTTATTTTGTCTATTTGCGGAATGTGAGCCCATGGACTTCGAAGAAGCTATGGAAAAGAAGACATGGAGAAATGCAATGGATGAAGAAATCAAGGCGATAGAAAAGAACAATACATGGGAATTAGCTTCACTTCCAAATGGGCACAAAGCGATCGGTGTAAATTGGGTTTACAAAGCAAAGAAAAATTATAAAGGAGAAGTAGAGAGATACAAGGCAAGATTGGTGGCCAAAGGTTATAGTCAACGAGCTGGAATTGATTACGATGATGTATTCGCTCATGTTGCTCGCCTAGAAACGGTTAGACTAATCATTTCATTAGCTGCTCAAAATAATTGGAGGATACATCAAATGGATGTCAAATCAGCCTTCTTAAATGGAGAACTTGAAGAAGAAGTTTACATTGAGCAACCACAAGGCTATATAATCAAAGGAGAAGAAGATAAAGTCTTAAAGTTAAAGAAGGCACTTTATGGGTTAAAACAAGCCCCAAGAGCTTGGAATACTCAAATTGACCAGTACTTCAAGGAGAAAGATTTTATCAAGTGTCCATATGAACATGCACTCTATATCAAAATTCAAAATGGTGATATATTGATTGCTTGTTTGTATGTAGACGACTTAATATTCACGGGTAATAATCCAAGCATGTTCGAGGAATTCAAGAAAGAGATGACAAAGGAGCTTGAGATGACGGATATTGGATTGATGTCTTACTACCTCGGAATTGAAGTGAAACAAGAAGACAATGGAATCTTCATAACTCAAGAGTGTTATGCTAAGGAGATACTTAAGAAGTTTAAGATGGATGACTCTAATCCAGTTAGCATGCCGATGGAATATGGAATCAAGTTGTCAAAGAATGAAGAAGGAGAAAGGTTAGATCCAACACTATTTAAAAGTCTGGTTGGAAGATTACATTATTTAACGTGTACAAGGCCAGATATCCCATATGCGGTTGGAGTTGTTAGCCGTTACATGGAGCATCCAACAACAACTCATTTCAAGAGGGCAAAGAGGATTCTTCGCTATATCAAAGGTACCGTAGATTTTGGCTTGTACTATTCTAGCTCTAATGACTACAAGCTTGTTGGATATAGCGATAGCGATTGGGGTGGAGACAAAGATGACCGAAAGAGCACAAGTGGCTTCGTGTTCTACATTGGAGACACAGCTTTCACATGGATGTCAAAGAAGCAACCAATCGTTACTCTATCAACTTGTGAAGCCGAGTACGTAGCAGCCACTTCATGTGTTTGTCATGCTATTTGGTTACGAAACTTATTAAAAGAGTTAAGCTTTCCACAAGAGGAGCCAACGGAGATCTTTATGGATAACAAGTCAGCAATAGCATTGGCGAAGAACCCAGTCTTTCATGATCGTAGTAAGCACATTGACACACGTTATCACTATATTAGAGAGTGTGTTAACAAGAAGGAGGTGCAACTGGAGTATGTGAAGACTAATGATCAAGTAGCCGATATCTTCACCAAGCCTCTTAAACGCGAAGACTTTACCAAGATGAGGAGCTTGCTTGGAGTAGCAAAATCAAGTTTAAGAGGGGCTGTTGAAAGTTAAACTTGATTTTAGATCAAGTTTGATTATTGGATCAATTATCCAATAATTATCATTTTGGGCCAAATCCAAATTCTAGAGTTTTTTCTAGAAATATCAACACCTCCACCTCCTTAAAAAGTTCTAGAATCATCCACACACTTCTCCACCTCCTTAAAGATAAAAATCTAGATATTTACATAGAATTATCTAGAATTAGGATTAAAATATTTGAGATATTTTGTAATGTGTAGGTTATAAATACCTCTTCCCCTTTCTCATTTGTAATGAAATTAAGTTAGGAAGTGAGTAATAAGAAAGAGTTGAAAAAGAAATCAAAACCTTCCATTACCTACATTTCTCTTCTAAATACTTAAACACTTTCTCTATCATCATCTTAAAAGTTTTTTTTCCTCCCAACAATTAATCTTTGGAACGTTTCGTGTTCAACAAGGAGCTACATGAGTGATTGAAGCATCGTCGACAGAAAAGAGAGCAGAAGATTCCATCAGTGGACCAGCTTGTTCATGCTTAGTCCGGAAGAAAAATCAAAGTGGTCCAATAAATAATTTTGTTAAGAAATTCAAGTTAGTCCAAAAAAAATGACATTAGAAAACAAGAAACGTTTACTTTGGTTTTGATTGACTTATTTACCGTCAGTCGTCAGTCGTCAGTCGTCACAAACCGTCTTGTACTTTCACGTTTTTCTTTTCTTTTGGAGTAACTTCTACTTCATGTTGATTCAGCAATAGACGAAGAGAAAAATAAAATAAATTAGTTCTATTAATAGGAGCTCCATGATATGAAACCCAAATCAAAGGAACTCGAACCATGTCTTCCTGCGTCTCCTTCATCTTCTTTTTCCTTTTCTCTTTGCTCACTAGCTTCAGAGCTTCTGGACAAGATCCTAATTACCTAGATGCGAGATGTGTAAATACGACAACTTACTCAAGGAACAGTACTTACTCCACCAATCTCAAAACCCTTTTGTCCTCTCTGTCTTCCCGCAACGCCTCTTACTCCACCGGATTCCAAACCGCCACAGCGGGACAAGACCCCGAAAAGGTCACCGGACTTTTCCTATGCCGTGGTGACGTGTCGCCAGAAGTTTGTCGTGGATGCGTAGCCTTTTCCGTCAACGAGACCTTAATTCGGTGTCCGATTCAGAGAGAAGTTGTGTTATATTACGATGAGTGCCTACTAAGATACTCTCACAAGAATATTCTGTCGACCGTTGCGTACAATGGACGTGTACTGATGGACAATGTCAATAATATTTCTTCTAGCCAAAATCAAATAGACAGGTTCATAAATTTGGTGTCGTCCACGATGTACCAAGCAGCCATTGTAGCAGCTAACAGTTCAAGAAAATTCTATACGTTAAAGAACGAGTTGAACGAACTCCAGACTTTTTACGGGCTGCTTCAGTGCACTCCTGATCTTAAAAGAACAAACTGCTTGAGATGTCTTCAAAATTCAATCAATGGAATGCCTCTTTACAAAATTGGAGCAAGACTTCTTTATCCAAGTTGTTATGCAAGGTACGAAGTTTTCTTGTTCTATAACGAAACCGCCATTGGAACACCACCACCACCACCACCACAGGTGCAGTCGCCGGTGTCTTCTCCTCCGGGGACATCTCCTTCACTACCTCGTGAACTATTTCGTCTTCCTCTGGTTTTTTTTTGCCCAGATTTCTTGAAATTAGCTTTACCAATAGGGAAAGTTTTGTCCTTTTTCGATTGATTGTAGGATTGTTGTACTTCTGTCTGATCTTAAGTTAATGATGTCTGAAAAGCAGGGAAAGGTGGGAATTCATACCCGTTAGTGGTGGCCATAGTTGTGTCTATTATTGTGGCTGTTCTGCTTTTCATAGCTGGTTATTGTTTCCTTGTGAAAAGGGCAAAGAGGACTAACGAAATAGAACCTACATCTGAGGGTAAAGATTCAAGTGATTTACAATCTTAATTGGGTTAAGTTAATGTCTCTTTTTTTTATTTATTAAGATTTTTATTGTGCAACAGGAGATGAGATAACAATCATAGAATCGCTGCAACTTGATTATAGAACAATTCAAGCTGCAACAAATAATTTTTCAGAAAATAATCAGATTGGTCGAGGTGGATTTGGTGAGGTTTACAAGGTATAATATATACTATATTATTACTATAAAAGGTTGTGTACTTTTTATTGATATGTTGTGTGAACACATTGGATAACGAGATAATGCTGATAAAAACGGATAGGGAACATTTTCAAATGGGAAAGAAGTTGCGGTGAAGAGATTGTCAAAAAATTCAAGACAAGGTGAAACAGAGTTCAAGACCGAGGTTGTAGTTGTTGCAAAGCTTCAGCACAGAAATCTTGTTAGACTTCTGGGGTTTTTGTTACAAGGAGAAGAAAGGATATTGGTTTACGAGTATATGCCGAACAAAAGTCTTGATTACTTCCTTTTTGGTCAGTTGCATTTAGTGCTTTGTTCTAATGATTCTTGACACTTATGGTTGCAAATCTTTAGAGCTAACTGTAATTTTTGGATGTGCGCACAGACCCTGAAATGCAAGTTCAGTTGGACTGGACTCGACGATATAATATCATTGAAGGAATTGGTCGAGGAATTCTATATCTTCATCAAGATTCACGGCTCACAATCATACACCGTGACCTCAAAGCAAGTAACATTCTCTTGGATGCGGATATGAATCCTAAAATTGCAGATTTTGGAATGGCTAGGATCTTCGGATTGGACCAAACTCAAGAGAACACAGGCAAAATAGTGGTACCTTGTAAGTCTTCCACTTAATTTCTCATAAGTTGAATTTTGTTGAACATTAATATTTTTCCAACATATGAAATATTTGGTTGTGCATTTCAGGGGTTACATGTCTCCCGAATATGCGATGCAAGGCCTGTTCTCAATGAAATCTGATGTATATAGCTTTGGAGTGTTAGTTCTTGAGATTATAAGTGGTAGGAAGAATACCAGCTTCAACGAGACAGACAGCGCACAAGACTTGGTCACATATGTAAGAATCTTACAGTAAGATTTAAGGCAAACAATATATATTTACCTCTCTCCTACAATAAGCTAGAACTAATTAATTTATTGGTATTCTAGGCTTGGAGGCTCTGGACTAATGGAACAGCATTAGACCTTGTGGATCCAGTTATCATAGATAATTGCCAGAAGAGTGGAGTGGTTCGATGCATCCATATCGGTCTTTTATGTGTTCAAGAAGATCCTGTAAAGCGTCCGACTATGTCAACCGTTTTTGTGATGCTCACTAGTAATACTCTGACTTTACCAGTGCCTCGGAAACCAGGGTTTTTCGTTCAGAGTGGACCAAAGGACCCACTTGATTCAAATCAATCTACGACGACCAAGTCTGTTCCAGCGTCTGTTGACGATTCATCAATCACTGATTTATACCCTCGCTAACGTTGAATATGGTGTAACCTTTACGCTTGAGTTAATTGGTATTCTTGAAACCAAGTTTAGATATGCATTATTTACATATTTCTAGAGGTTGTCAAACTAGTTTTTTCGTTTAGTTTTTGATTTGGTGTGTTGTTAAAATGATTTGTAATTTTTTTTGTTTGATTTTAATTTAAAATTATATAAAATAACAAATATATATAGTTATACTTTAAATGAGACTATATAGTAACTACACTTATTTTCAGTTTATATATCATTTTAAGTCAAACTGAATTGAATAATAATATTCACATAAATATAACATACATATAACAAAAATTAAATACATATAATTATTTGAAAAGCATACATTATATACCAACTAACAAATATTAAAAAAAAATGATTATGAAAATTATTCTCAAAGAAAACTAGAGAAGTATGGAAAAATAGACTATAGAATTATATTATATTGTTTATCTCTTTGTCAAATAAAATTTGTATTGGGTTAATTAGAGAAAATGCCACAATATCCGATTTTTCAAAATTATATGCCACAACGCGGATGTGCTTTGGAGAAATGCCATTTTCTTATGGCAGGGTTATATGGAGAAAATCCTTAGTACTCTTACCATGCAGTTTTTGTCCACGATATTTTCTTATGGCAGCGTTTTATGTGCAGAGTTATTGTCCATAAGACAATATGCAAATCAATTGTACATAAAAACTAAATGTTTGATCAAATATACATAACAAACCAATATCAAATATTCATACAAACTAATTTCTTCACAAAAATAGTAGCATAAAAACAAGATTATATGTGCAATTAAATATTAATAGACAACAATGTAAACCAAACAAACACATTTGTGTTTCATATGGATAACATTCTGTTGCGATGGACAAAACATGTGTGACTGTTGCTTTTTAAATTTGAAAGACAAATGAGTACTTTGACAGCCAATAAATGGTATGGTCAAAGGGATGTTTTTTATGGCTTATAATTTTTAAAAATTGGATATTGTGGCATTTTCTCTAATTAACCAATTTGTATTTATAGTTAGTTATTTTCTAATTAAGATGATTTATATTAATAAACATTTTTAAAATTTCGCGCAACTGGCGGGCGTAAGAATCTAATGACATTAAATGGGAAAAAGAATCGTTTTGACTTTTATTGACTTATTATGTATCGTCGTCCCAAACCATACTTCACGTTTTTTCTTTCTTTCGGTGTTACGTGTACTTCACGTTGATCAGATCCATGATAGGAAGAGAAAAGACAAATAAAATCATTCTATAAATGGGAGCTCCATGATGTGAATCACAAATCTAAGGAAGTCGAACCATGGCCTCTTGCTTCTCCTTCATCTTCTTTTTCCTTTTCTCCTTCCTCACTAGCTTCATAGCTTCTGCACAAAATCCTGATCACCTAGGTGGAAGCTGTCCAAATACGACAACTTATTCAAAGAACAGCACTTTCTCCACAAATCTCCAAACCCTTTTGTCCTCTCTGTCTTCCCGCAACGCCTCTTACTCCATCGGATTCCAAACCGCCACGTCTGGACAAGACCCCGACATGGTCACCGGAATTTTCCTTTGTCGCGTAGACTTATCGCCTGAAGTTTGCCGTAACTGCATCGCCTTTTCAGTCAACGAATCCTTTAATCGGTGCCCGAATCAGAGATAAGCCGTCTTCTATTACGAGGAGTGCATACTTAAATACTCTTACAAGAATATTCTATCGACCCTTTCATACGATGGAATTTTAACTATGAAGAACACCAATAATATTTCTTCTAACCAAAATCAAATGGACCGGTTCAAAATTTTGGTGTCGGACACGATGCAGCAAGCTGCCGTTGTAGCATCCAACAGTTCAAGAAAATTCTATACGAGAGAGACCGAGTTGACCACACTCCAGACTTTGTACGGGCTGCTTCAGTGCACTCCTGATCTTACAAGACAAGAATGCTTGAGCTGTCTGCAAAGGTCAATCAATGGATTGCATTTTTACGAAATTGGAGCAAGACTTCTTTATCCAAGCTGTAATATAAGGTACGAGCTTTACATGTTCTACAACGAAACCGCCATTGGAACACCACCACCACTACTACCACCGTTAGCATCACCACCACTGCTGCAGTCACCGGTGTCTACTCCTTCGGTGACTGATATGTGAAGATTTTAGCCCATATTAACTAGTCTTTTCGTGTCTTTAGAGTTGTTTTTGAGTCATATCAGGTCATTAAGAAGCCTTAAGGCATGGATTGGAGCTGGTGGAGATTTTAGAGCAAAAAGGAGTGAAATCGCAGCAAAAGAGGACAATCCACAAGCGGAGCACCTGCTCCGGGTTTTGGGAGCACATGCTCCATCGCTCAGAGAAAAATAAGGAATCTGATTTGGCGTGAGAAAAAAGGAATAAAAGATGGCAAGCCGTCCTCAGACTCTGGATCTCTCTCTCTTGGACACACTCGTTTCTCTTTTGATCATATCTCTCATTCCCCTTTGCTTTTGGTTCCATCGCTCCATCATCATACTCTTCATCATCAGATTTTTATCATCTATTGTTTCTTCTTGTAAGATCTGGAAGATCATCCACTACATTGTTTGAGAAGAATTCTGAACCTTATTCTATTTTCAATATTATCCACGAATTCCTTTTTATCCATTGTTGTATTTTATTTTTCCATGGTTGAGTAGTCCTTTAGCTAGATTAAGGTTTTCAATGATATTCATGAGTTGATAAACTAAGCACAAATAGGATCCATATATATATTGTCTTCGCCAATTGTTAGTTTTAATGTCTAGATTAAACTGATCACTTAGTCTATGATTTTAAGTTAATCTATTCATCAAAAGTGTTTAGGTTGTTAGAAGAAACATTGGTGAGCAATTAGTCCATAGCCAACGACAGTTAATGCTACAGCTGATTGTGAACATATTGATCCCATTTGCTAATGTTTGTCTGCATCTCTAGGTCCAAACGACAGTTTAGGTATTTAGGTTGCTAGATAAAGTTGTCGACACCACGACAGTGGATCGGTCTTATTGTTATGTTTGAGTTCAAGACTTGTGCTAAATTATATCCTGAATAGTTGCTTAGTTTTAATCATTGAATTACCGGTGAAATACCTTAATCTAGTGCCTTGTTTATTTGATTTTACATCGGTTTAAATACTTGTTACTTGTTACGAAAACCAACCATCAAACTTGCTATCTTACCTTTATTCTTAAATCTCGTAGAATCATAATGTAATCTTGATCTCTGTGGATTCGATCCCACCTATACTACTGCGATTGTCTGTGCACTTGTAGTCTTTTTTTGGATTAAAACATTGTGTATCAGTGACATCTCTTTCACTACCTGGTGAGCTCTATCTTCTTCCTCTGTTTTTGTGCCCTAGTTTCTTGAAATTAGCAATACCTAGAGGGAAAGTCTTGTCCTTGATTGATTTAAGAATTGTTATACTTCTGTCTGTCCCTATCTGATCTTAAGCAAATGATCTTTGATATATATGCAGGAAAAGGTGGGAAATCAAACGTTTTAGTGGTAGCCATTGTTGTGTCTATTATTGTAGTGGCTGTTCTGCTTTTTATGGCTGGTTATTGTTTCCTTGCGAAAAGGGCAAAGAAGACTTATGACGTAGAACCTACATCATCTGAGGGTAAAGATTTGAACTATTAACATTTTTAATTGGGTTTAATTACTCTCTTTGCCTGATTATTAAGACTTTTATTGTGAAACAGGAGATGAGATGACAACCATAGAGTCACTGCAACTTGAGTATAGAACAATTCAAGCTGCAACAAATGATTATTCCGAAAATAATAAGATTGGTAGAGGTGGATTTGGTGAGGTTTACAAAATATAGTACTATATATTATTTATTAATTCTTTAACTGCACCTGAGGTTGTGTACTTTTTGTTGATATTTTGTGTAAACACTTTTTGTTGATATTTTGTGTAAAATAGTTGTGGTGGGGAAAATAGCGTAAAAAATAGTTGTGATGGGGTCAAGTGTAGAAAAATAGTTGTGGTGGGGAGTCAAAATGTAAGAATTCAACCATATTTATTGTTAAACTCTTAAATTCCTTTTAGAAATTTTCAAATCTTGAAGCATTCAACGTAAAAACAGTTGTTTTTGTTTGAATATAATTTAACATTTATTAAAAAAAAAACTATATAGATAAACCTTTCTTAATATCCTAGATCAACTTAAGAGATATTTCTAACTTAACCGTGTCAAGTGACCCGTAACTCTCCACGTTGGTCTGCCTTTGTGTCTACTTAGATGCCGGTCCCAACTATTTATAGGCAACGTACATCAATTTTATTTTTCTTTTCTTGACAAACTCCATTGCTTCTACAGTTCTACACATCTCTGATCGAACAAAACAAATGCACTGTCGAAGAATTATTTATTACGCCATTTATTCTCTGCACCTTTTTGTCTTATTTCTCCTTCAGTAATTAAAACTATAAACAAGAGTGTCGCAAACTTACATACCGGGCGAATAAAGAAAATGAACATTAACTGAAGTAGCAAAATCAAGTTAATTTCAACATGGCCTTTCCCAAATTGTTTTTTTTTTAACAAATTTTTGTTTTGTTTAATAAAATGACATTAAAAATGAAAAAGAATCGTTTACTTTGACTTTTATTGACATATGTATCGTCGTTACAACCATCTTCTACTCCACGTGTTTTTTTTTTTTTTTTTTTTTTTTACGTTATTTTATAATTTTGGTGTAAACTTCTACTTCACGTTGAGAGAGAGAAAATAAATTCGTTCTATAAATGGGAGCTACATGATGTGAATCCCAAATAAAAAAAAAAAAAGGAAATCGAACCATGTCTTCTTGCTTCTCCTTCATCTTCTTTTTCTTTTTCTCCTTCCTTACTAGCTTTAGAGTTTCTGCACAAAATCCTTTTTACCTAAATGTGAGGTGTAAAAATACAACAACTTACACAACGAACAGTGGATACTTCACGAATCTCAGAGCCCTTTTGTCCTCTCTGTCTTCCCGCAACGCCTCTTACTCCACCGGATTCCAAACCGCCACGGCGGGACAAGCCCCTGACAGGGTCACCGGACTTTTCCTTTGCCGCGGAGACTTATCACCGGAAGCTTGCCGTAACTGCGTCTCCTTCTCCGTCAGCGATTCCTTAACTCGGTGTCCGAATCAGAAAGAAGTTGTGATATATTACGAGGAGTGCATACTCAGATACTCTCACAAGAATATTTTCTCGACCATTACATACGATGACAGTTTAACCATGAAGAACAACAATAATGTTTCTTCTATCCAAACTCAAATGGACCTGTACAAAAATTTGTTGACGTCCACTATGTACCAAGCTGCCGACGTAGCAGCCAACAGTTCAAGAAAATTCTATACGATAAAGACCGAGTTGACTTTATTCCAGACTTTGTACGGGCTGCTTTAGTGCACTCCTGATCTTACAAGGCAAGACTGCTTGACCTGTCTGCAAAGTTCAATCACTGAATTGCCTTTTTACCAAATTGGAGCAAGACATCTTTATCCGAGCTGTAATATAAGATACGAGCTTTACGTGTTCTACAACGAAACCGCCATTAGAACACCACCACTACCACCGCTGCATTCGCCGGTGCCTACTCCTCCGGTGACATCTCCTTCACTACCTGGTGAACTATTTCTTCTTCCTCTGTTTTATTTTTGCCCTGATTTCTTGAAATTAGACATACCAATAGGGAAAGTTTTGTCCTCTCGATTGATTTTAGAATTGTTATACTTCTGTCTGATATTAAGCAAATGCTGTTTGGAAAGCAGGTAAAAGTGGGAATTCAACTGTGTTAGTGGTAGCCATTGTTGTGGCTATTATAGTGGCTGTTCTGCTTTTCATAGCTGGTTATTGTTTCCTTGCGAAAAGGGCAAAGAGGACTACTGACACAGAACCTACATCTGAGGGTAAATATTCAAGTGATTAATAATCTTAACTGAGTTTAGTTAATGTCTCTTTTTCTTATTATTAAGACTTTTATTCTGCAACAGGAGATGAGGTAACAACCATAGAGTCGCTTCAACTTGATTATAAAACAATTCAAGCTGCAACAAATGATTATTCAGAAAATAATAAGATTGGTCGAGGTGGATTTGGTGAAATTTACAAGGTATACTATAATATTATTATTAATTCTTGAGGTTTTGTACTTTTTATTGATATGTTGTGGGAACACATTGGATAACGTGATAATGCTGATTAAAATGGATAGGGTACATATTCAAACGGGAAAGAAGTTGCGGTGAAGAGATTGTCGAAAAATTCAAGACAAGGTAAAGCAGAGTTCAAGACCGAGGCTGTAGTTGTTGCAAAGCTTCAGAACAGAAATCTGGTTCGGCTTCTCGGGTTTTCGCTGCAAGGAGATGAAAGGATCTTGGTATACGAGTATATGCCTAACAAAAGCCTTGATCACTTCCTCTTTGGTCAGTTACATTTAGTGCTTTGTTTTAATGATTCTTGACACTTAGGGTTGCAAATCTTTAGAGCTAACTGTAATTTGTGGATGTGCACAGACCCTGAAAAGCAAGTTCAGTTGGACTGGACTCGACGATATAATATCATTGAAGGAATTGGTCGGGGAATTCTATATCTTCATCAAGATTCACGACTCACAATCATACACCGTGACCTTAAAGCGAGTAACGTTCTCTTGGATGCGGATATGAATCCAAATATTGCTGATTTTGGAATGGCAAGGATCTTTGGGATGGATCAAACCCAAGAGAACACAAGCTGAATAGTTGGTACCTAGTAAGTCTTTCGCTTAACTTTCCATAAATATTTAACAAAAAAAAATCGATCAAAGTAGAAGTTTGTTACATTATTTTACCAACATACTAAATTTTTGTTATGGATTCCAGCAGTTACATGTCTCCCGAGTATGCGATGCGTGGCCAGTTCTAATCTGATATCTATAGCTTTGGAGTGTTAGTTCTTGAGATTATAAGTGGTAGGAAGAATAGCAGCTTCAATGAGGCAGATAGCGCACAAGACTTGGTCACATATGTAAGATTTAAGGCAAACAATATTGACCTCTCTCGTACAATAAGCTAGAACTAAATAATTGATTAATATTCTAGGCTTGGAGGCTCTGGAGTAATGGAACAGCATTACACCTCGTGAATCCAATTATCGTAGACAATTGCCAGAAGAATGAAGTGGCTCGATGCATCCATATTGGTCCGACAATGTCAACCATTTTTGTGATGCTCACTAGTAATACTGTGACTTTACCAGTGCCTCAGCAACCAGGGTTTTTCGTTCATAATAGATTTGGAAGGGACTCGCTTAAGTCAGATCAATCTACGACAGCCAAGTCTGTTTCAGCGTCTCTTGACGATGTATCAATATCTGCTTTATATCCTCGTTGAATATGGTGATGCCTTTGAATTAATTGTTATTATTATTTGTTTTTTTTAACCATTTGTAAGTTGGTTTGGTCTTTTTTTTTTTTTTTTTTTTTTTCTGGTCGTCTTGAATAAATGAGTAAACCATATTGTCTTCTATGACTGCCTGTAGAGTTTAACAGTACTTCTCCTAAACCCCGCAATCTCCTAATGAAGCTTGTAAATTAGCGATCTGTAACGAGGCCACTTACCACTTACCAGGGATTTAAAACGCATCAACTACAGCACTATCATCTATCCAAACTTCTATGTCCTCAAATCGAACATCTTTTTACACTCCGTAACGACCAGATTAAACATCGCAACATCTTTGGCTGAAATTAGACGAATTTGTTATGAATGTTAACACAAACCGGTTAATTTACTAAACCGGAAATTTAAGCTATTACTTGTGGTAACTTCTTAAATCATTGAAATGAGGTTTTAATTTGTCCGGGTAAGCTCCATTGATTGCTGCTTTTGACGCTCATGATAGGGGAGTTACTGGGTTAGATTGCTCTGAATAAATAAATTTGTTTCATCGAAGTAAATTACTCAATTTGCTACAGTAATGTTCCTCTTTTCCGTCGTTTTCATATATATAAAATTTGGAGCAATGCGATAATTAAAAAGGAGAATTTGTTATAATTAAAAAGGAGACTTTTTTCAATGTTACCATTTCTGCGTCTGAGATGTTATAACATGTTCTTGTGGGTGCCACATGATTCATTCATATTATTGCAAGTTGCAACAATCTTTCTACAAGTTGCACCTTATTTACGACGCTTGACTCAACATAAATGACAGATCTGAGTCAACGCAAATAGAGATTGATTGAGAAACAGGGACCAATTGAATCAAGGACCGCATGCAATGGAAATTTAATCGACCTAGAGGTGTTCATGGACATATTTATTTATTCCTATCCTAACCCAACAACATCTGTATGATCTTGAAAATGAAACTGAAGAATCTTTTGCCAGTCTTCTTGTTTTTCCTTGTAGGCTTTTCCAATCTTTTGCCGACATGTCTTCGTCTTCCTGAAATATACACCTTTTCACAGTAAGAACATTCAAACAGGATAGCTAGCAAGGACTTCGTAAAGCGATTGTAAATTTGTATATGCATGCACTCCCCTTAAATAATACGTTTTCTCTATACTCATCAAAAGCAACTTTTTTATTTTGATAAAATATAAATATTATTCAAAAGAAGCTGATTCGTACATTGTGCATAACCATTTCTAATCCAACGTTTAATATTTCTACGTCAGGTTTGAAATTTCTTTTCTTTGTATGTTTGGGTAGGAGTTTTAGATTACGTATTTAGGCAGATGACCAAACAAACAAAAAAACAAAAATTATGCTAACTGAACATTGACCTAGTTCTCTTATAACTTTCCAGTCTTTTAGGCAGGCCCATAACCAATCATGGGTTTATGAGACTTGTCTATATAAAGGCCAATTGTTTTTCCTTGTCGGCTACGGAAAAGAATTGGTAACTTTTTGTTTTTGGCTAGAACTAGGGCTTTGAATTATTTAAAAAGAAAAAAAAAAAGTAGAGGTTTGGTATCATCCACCGCCTCATACAACATAACACACATATATATATAAAATACTAGATTAGGATGATAGATGAGTTTATTAAAATTAAATATTTGTTGTAAATAATATATTTTAAAATTATTTTAGAAAATAAGTAGATAACATGTTTTGTTAGTAAGGAAAATGATTTGCATAAATTTTTTTAACATTCATAAATTAATTTAAATTTAAATATTATAATATCATTATTAATATATTAAAAATCTAAACTACTGTGTGAGATATGGAAAAATAGATTTGGTGACTAACAACTATGCTTTTACTCATATATGTTGTCCATCTGCTCTCCATATTTCGGATCATATCTCATTTTCAACCAAATATATTTTCATTCTCGTACTTTCACTCGTCAAAACTCTTCGCCATTTTTTTTGTTTATCGACAACATCCTCTAACTCAGTCCTTCTTTCACCAACTCTTGTTTTTTATTCCTATCTCAGGTTTTATTTATGAAGTTGTTTTGTTTTTGTAGTTTTCTTTCGTTTTTGTATTCCCATCCTCCATAATTTTAAAGATATAATAGAAACTCCACCGCTTTCCACATGTTTTCGGATCCATATCTCTCATTTTGTCTAGATCTTATCTTACTTCCCAACCAAATATCATTTTTCTCTCGCATCTTTACTCGGCGAAGCCATTCGCCATTCCTTGTCTCCTGACATGTTTCGACAAGATCCTCTAGTTGAGACATTTCATTACCAACTCTCTATTTTTATTTATATCTTGGGCTCTATTTATTATTTAGTTTTTTGCTGCTTTCTTTATTTTATTCTTCGGATTCACATCTACAGTTATCTTCAATCTCCAGCAAAAATCCCACCACCTTCATCTCTCTTCGAGATCCAAAATTTTGTATAAAAATTGGTTCCGACGTGAGTTTTCACTCTATTTAGCATTTATGTTTATTTTTTAATAAAATTAGAAATTAAATACATATATTGCTTAATTTTGTTTTAGGATGTTTTGCTTTTTTCAATTAAAATACAAAAATAGCACAATACGTTTTATATGCATGTGTTAGGATCTAATCGATTAAGAGACATATGTCGTGATCTTGCTAATTACAACTTTGACACGTGTCAAGCTCTCGTGAATGTGTAATCCTGATAATTTTTTTATTCAAATAATTAAAAATTATTAGAACTTAAATATTATAAAAATCTATAAGGTTTAAATTTTATTGATATAATAATATTTAATTTATATTAGAAAAATGGAGAATAAATAACTATTTATTTTAATATTTAATTTTTCTTAGTTTTTTCTTTTTTTTAATAAGAAAAACAAAAATAACATGATATTTTATACACGTGTTAAAATCTCATTAATTAAACGACACATGTCATTATCTCGTTAATTATAATTTTGACACGTGTCGAACTTTCGTGAGTGCAACTAAGTTTTATATAATAAGATAATAACTATAGAGATGAAAAATTAAAATTTCTTTTTTTAATTTGCTTTATTTTTCTTGATAATTTAAAATTTTATTTAATTAAACACATGTCAAAATCTAATCGTTTTAATTGACACGTATCACGATCAGGCGATATATGATACACACATACACAGCCTCTAGGTTACTTATATTATTTTTCTAGATTTCTTAACTTAGCTTCTTCCATTATATATTTTAGTTCGTGCGTAAAATTGTTTGGGGTTCTTCAGTTTAGATTAATCTTTTTCAATAGTTCCGATTAATCTCCTCGTTTTCTTCTTTATGTATCTGTGAATACGCGATGCAAAAAGTGACGAATACTTGAGAAAGAGGCAATCGATCTAAAAAGGGATTTGGTGATGAGACATCAATCATAAAATATTTCTCAAACTTCAATTTTCTTTGGTCAAAATTTTCTGGTTATTTTTATGAGTATTACAAAAAGTTATTTTATGAGAATTTCACTGTGAAACTAAATTTGTTCTTTCATTGTAAAATAACTAGATATGGACCCACACATACGCACGGTTTTATCTTCTTAAAAGTTTTAGTTTTAGATTTTTCTTATCATATTGTTATGACAAAAAAAAAAGTTCCTATATTTGATGTGGTATTAAATTTTTTGATATTGTTAGACTCTTAGTCGTCTTCTTTAGTTGTAAGAGATGCTGAAAAAACATCTCATTAAAAAATTATTTAGAATTGGATCAAATTATCATAATGTAAAAAAAAAAGGTGTTTGATTTATAAATGTGTCTCTATAACACGATTAACTTATAAACCCTATCACTCAAGAACTTTTCCGTATCAGTCGCGACGCCGACAATTTTGCATCCCAAAGAATATTTCTTTGAAGAATAGTCAACTAACCTTTTTTACAAAAAAAAACAAAAAAAAAGAATAGTCAACTACAATTCCAAATTTCCACAATTCTGTTAAAGAAAAATATATACGACCCAGTGTGAAAAACAAAATTCTACTACTATTTTCCATCATCTATATCACAATAGTACTATAAGTAAGATCAATGAATCACGCCAACTGCTACATTTATGGTCTCCTGAAAATCCGAACTACCAATAGTCCATTTCTTTTCAAATCAATCCTGATATATGATCTCGAGTTTAGAGTTAAAAGGTCTAAAGAACTACTATATTGACAATTTTTCTAAAATTAAATAATTCTTTTAAC
>CM051387.1:13175319-13400319 GCA_028015245.1 Cardamine occulta
TTTGATAAAAAAATTTAAATGTTTATTGCTTTAAATTATCTAAGTCACTTTCCTAGTTATTAAGTAATTTTACCGTCACATAATCCAAAATTAGTAGCTGAAGACAAGTTGGACAGAGCAGGACAACTCAATACTGACGCGTTTACCTTGACTTTGACTTTATTGTCGTAATACAAAAAAAAAAAAAAACTCATCCTCTGTTTCACGCCTTCTATAGTAGATTAGTAGTCAGAGAACAAAAAATCAAATTGATTTAAATATAAACGGAGTTTCCCAAAGCTTCACGAGAAACACAAATCGAGAAAGGTCAATTATGTCTTCTTGCGCCTCTTTCATCTTCCTTTTCATTTTCTCCTTTCTCACTAGTTTCAGAGCTTCTGCTCAAGCTCAAGATCCAACTTACGTATACAACATCTGTCCGAACGCAACAACGTATTCAAGAAACACCACTTACTTCACCAATCTCCAAACCCTTTTGTCCTCTCTTTCTTCTCCTCACGCCTCTTACTCTACCGGATTCCAAACCTCCACCGCCGGGCAAGCCCCCGACAGAGTCACGGGACTATTCCTTTGCCGTGGAGATGTCTCGCCGGAAGTTTGCCGTAGCTGCGTCAACTTTGCCGTCAAATCTTAAGCAAATGATGTTTGGAAAGCAGGTAACAGTGGGAATTCAACTGTGTTAGTGGTAGCCATTGGTGTGCCTATTATAGTGGCTGTTCTGCTTTTCATAGCTGGTTATTGTTTCCTTGCAAAGAGGGCAAAGAAGACTTATCACACAGCATCTGCTTTTGAAGGTAAAGATTTCAAGAGATTAACAGTTTCTTTTAGCTTCTTCTTCATGCTCATAAGACTTTCCTTGTGCAACAGGAGATGATATCACAACTGCAGACTCACTGCAGCTCAAATATAGAACAATTCAAACTGCAACTAATGATTTTGCAGAGGGTAATAAGATTGGTCAAGGTGGATTTGGTGCAGTTTACAAGGTAACTATAGTTCCTTAGCTTCCTTGAGCTGTGATTTTATTCTTGAAAAACTTGTGCCAATACTTATTTGGATACTGGGATGATGCTGATGGAAACAATAGGGTACATTATCGGATGGGACTGAAGTTGCGGTGAAGAGACTATCAAAGTCATCAGGACAAGGTGAAACAGAGTTCAAGACCGAGGTTATTCTTGTTGCAAAGCTACAGCATAGAAATCTGGTTAGACTTCTCGGGTTTTCTATAGAAGGAGAAGAAAGGGTACAAGTCTACGAGTATGTGCCCAATGAAAGCCTTGATTACTTCCTCTTTGGTAATTTTTTGTTTCAATAATTTTTGACATTTGGGGTTGCAAATCTTTAAAGCTACCTCTAATTTATGGATGTGAACAGACCCTGCAAAGCAAGGTCAGCTGGATTGGACTCGACGATACAAGATTATTGGTGGAATTGCTCGAGGGATTCTGTATCTTCATCGAGATTCACGGCTTACTATCATACACCGTGACCTCAAAGCGAGTAACATTCTCTTGGATGCGGATATGAATCCTAAAATTGCAGATTTTGGAATGGCTAGGATCTTTGGATTGGACCAAACCCAGCAGAACACAAGCAGGATAGTTGGGACCTAGTAAGTCTCTCACTTAACTTCTTATAAATATAAGATGTTTGTTTTGAATTGCCAACATATTAAAGTTTTGTTGTGGGTTTCAGCGGTTACGTCTCCCGAGTATGCAATGCATGGTCAGTACTCAATGAAATCTGATGTCTATAGCTTCGGAGTGTTACTTCTTGAGATTATAAGCGGCAAGAAGAATAGCAGCTTTTATCAAACAGACGGCGCACATGACTTGGTCTCATATGTAAGTTTTGAGCCAGCCAAAGTTTCATATTTACCTGAATATAGTTGCAAGTGTTGATTGATTGATGTATTGATTCTCTAAATATTTTAGGCTTGGATGCTTTGGAGTAATGGGACACCATTAGAAGTCGTGGATCCAGCTATTGTAGATAATTGCCCAAGGAGTGAAGTTATTCGATGTGTCCATATTGGTCTTTTATGTGTTCAAGAAGAAGCTGCAGAGCGTCCGGCGATGTCAAACATCGTTCTGATGCTCACTAGTAACACTATGACTTTACCCGTGCCACGGCAACCTGGTCTTTTCTTTCAGAGTAGAGTTGGAAAAGACCCGCTTGATACTGACCAATCTTCAACGATGTCCAAGGAGAAGAAAAGGGTCTGTTGATGATGCATCGATCACAGATGTATATCCTCGTTGAAGATGAATGTCTACCTTCATGCCTGATTCCTGAATCTATTGGTGTTGAAAATAAGTTTACAAAATATTTGTATTGTATAAATTTGAACCATACGCATATATGAGATGTATACCATTTACACGTTTCTTCTTGTAGACATAACAGTAAAAATGTCACTCCAAATTAAAGTATATCTAATTAAGTTTTACAAAAGGATCCATCAGAGAATTTGATTAAGCTTGAAGATGGTAAAAATTGTCTTAAGTGGCAGTTTTTCTGTTAAAAAGCTTCACACCAGAACTGACCATTGCAAACTATTCTTACAGAACTGACAATTGCATTTCACAGTTCACAACACAAAAATTACAGAGAAACTATGTTTCTTATATCCCATAAAGAAATAATAAAATGAAATCCGTCTGGCCATTTTTATATGTTTTGAGTTTTTAGATATGATGAGGAAACATATCATCTTTTACGAACTAAATGAGGAAAAGACTTGCTTGTAAACTGACTCGACTCTGATCCCTGAGATACTGGGGTCATTGACTCTGATACCTCAGATACTGGGGCCAGTTCTTGCTTGCTTTGTGGAAAAAACCCCGGTAGGAGAGGCACTGGTAGAGTAATTGTGTTACTAGTGAGCATCAAGATGATACTTGATAACATTGGACGGTCTTCTGGATTATCTTGAACACATAAGAGCGCGATATGGATGCATCTAGTTACTTCATTACTCTGATAATTGCTTCCAATGGTCGGATCCACTAGCTCTAATGGTGACCTGTTCCTCCAAAGCCTCCAAGCCTAATACAATTAACAATCAAAAACATTGGTCATAAAGTTTAAGGTAAAAATACCAAAACTGTACTCTTTTGAAAATTTATTTCCAAACAGTCTCCTGTTGCTTCAAAAATCTTTTACTGGGCATCCTGTTTGAAAATAAAAAAGTTTCCTAAGTTTAAAGAAGTTAAATTGTTGAAAGTTGAGGGACTTTATGCTCACATAAGAGACCAAGTTTCCAGCAATACTAGTTTCATCCATCTGGTAGACACCACTGTTTTTCTTGCCGCTTATAATCTCGAGAACTAAGACTCCAAAACTATAAATGTCAGATTTCATGGAGTATTGACCATGCATCGCATATTCGGGAGACATGTAAGCGCTGAAAAACATACAACTCGGGTTATTATGCAATAGAAAAGGTTCAGTGAACTTTGGTTTTCTTTTCAGTGAACTTTGGTTTTCTTTTTCAGCTACTATGAGCAGAACTTACTAGGTTCCAGCAATTCTGTTCGTGTTTCCTTGAGTTTGATCCATTCCAAAAATAATTGCCAATCCAAAATCAGCAATTTTGGGGTTCATATTGGCATCTAAGAGAATATTGCTAGCTTTGAGGTCACGGTGTATGATTGTGAGCCGTGAATCATGATGAAGATATAGAATCCCTCTAGCAATCCCTCCAATGATCTTGTATCGCTGGGTCCAGTCTAGCTGACTTTGCTTTGCAGGGTCTGCACATATCCATGTACAAGTACAATCAACCAGTTTAAAGCTGAAGAATTATCCTTTTATTATGAAAAACTATTGAAGGGAACCATACCAAATAGGAAATAGTCAAGGCTTTTGTTGGGGACAAACTCATAGATGAGAATCTTTTCCTCCCCTTCCAAACAGAATCCAAGAAGCCTAACCAGATTCCTATGTTGAAGTTTTGTCACAAGAACAGCCTCATTCCTGAACTCTCTTGTGCCTTGTCCCGACTTTTCTGACAGTCGCTTCACAGCTACATCAGTTCCATTAAATAACTTCCCCTACACAACACACCAATGGATAAAACAAACGTCGCTGGTTATTTTCAAAACCTATACTAACTAATAAAAAAGGGAAAACAGAGACCTCCTTACCTTGAAAACGGCACCAAATCCACCTTCACCGAGCTTATTACTCGTTGAAAACTTGTTTGTTGCAGCTTCAATTGTCTTAAAATCGTATTGTAACGAATGTGTAGTTGAAATATCACTATCTTCAGCTGCAAAGAACAGGTGTATTAGTTATGCTTCATATTTCCTCTCTTGGCTAAGGGACAACATATGCTTATAATGAAAGGAAACAGTAAGAAGACAAAGAAACTAACATTCAATCTCAGTTCTTTGGTATGATTTTCTCCTCCGGCAAAGTACAAATCCTAGAACAAGCAGTATCAAGATGGTAACAAAAACTGGAACAGCAATCGCCACAACAACTCCAGCTGAGATTCCTTTGCTATCTTCTAATAACACAGAAAATTAATGTCATATATTTCAATTCTTCTTACAATCATAGTCTTTTCAGTTGAAAGACTAACTAACCATTATCGGTCGTATTGGCCTGATCACCTGCAGGTGGTGGTGCAGTTACAGAAAGCTGCGGAGGAGGAGAATCCACGGTAAGATTATTAAAAGCCCTAGAATATGTATACAAATCCCAACGCAAAAAGCAGCTTGGCCGCATAACAACACCTCCTTGCTTCTGACGACAGCATGACTGGTAGGCAATTGCGCTTTCTCGCAGGCAATTTTCACAATCACGAGACGAAAGATCCGGCGCGCATTGCATCAATGCATATATGTTTTGGATAGGTGTCAAGGCTGCTGAATCAGCTTTGTAATAGTTACTACTAGAAGATGGTGAGCTTTTTGCTGTGGAGGCTGCAGTTATCATACGACCCATTAATCCCTCCCATATTGTCGTGAACTCTGTTATATTTGGGTTGATATCTCCAGTGTTTGTGAGCAGTGAGCGCGGGTCAAGATCTGCAGATCCTGAGAAAGAAGTGTTGGAGTAACGCACATGGCAAAGCGTGGGCTCACCTGGCCATGAAAACGCGTCTGTTTGGTTAGGACAACTCTGTAACAAATCATCAGAAGCGGTCTTGATGCAATCAAAACAGTCATCTGAATTTGATCCTGGGATACACATCCCTGTTGCATAGACACGGTTCGGTTCTTGTCCGATGGAACCGTTGTAGAAGAGACCTTCTCGAGCCGAAACATTGGAGGGAAGGGAAGAGAGGATGAGACGGCGATTCGAGTCGTAAGTACTGTTGGGTCTGAAATACCGATCGTTGGAGCATGTTTGTGCCGAAACTGAAGCAACACCGAAGCTAATGAAGACAAAACAGAGTATTGAAAACAAACTCCTCTGCTTCATTGTTCCTTTAAGATTATAGCAAAAAACAAATCTTTGTGTTTCGTATTTACCCATATGTACGATTCTTACCAGTTTAAACAACAAATCGAAGCTTCTTTTCGAAATTTCTAATGTTGAATTCGTCAAATTGATTTGTCATAAAAACGAGTGTCAACAGTCAAAGTTAAAAGTCAATAACATTTTCTTTGTCCACACAATTTAATCATAATATTGAATTTTGGACGGTTGACTCAGAATATGACATAAAGAAAGACTATTCATAGAATACAGCGAAGCAGGTAAAGTGTCAGTGTCATTTGTTTCACAATTAAACCAGTTTTGATAAAAGCATACATAACTTTTGATATCATATTACCGTTTCAATGGAAATAAAATACCTGAAAACATAGTTTATGTCAAACAGGTCCAATGTTTCAATGGACCATGAACTTCAACGAGGTTCAAGATCTGTAATGGTTACATCATTGATAGTTTGGGGATCGGACCTGATCGTAGATTGGCTAGACTCGAGGCCATCTCTTTCTTGGTTGTTTTTATTTGGAAAAAAGAATCCAGGTGGCTGAGGAACAGGTAATATGAGAGTATCGTTAGTGAACATCAGCATGATTGTTGACAAGCTGGGACGATCTGTTGGACCTTCTTGAACACATAGGAGCGCGATATGGATGCATCTTGTCACTTCTTCGGTTTGAATATTCTCTGAAATGGTTGGATCCACGAGCTCTAATGGTGTTCCGTTTCTCCACAACCTCCAAGCCTGGTAACACCAATTATAGCAACAGTTAGCTAAGATCATTTGATCATCAATCAAGAACTTAGTTATTCTTTCGTACTCACGTATGTGACCAAATTCTCCACACTAGTGTCTGACTTGGGAAGAATCTATTATTTCGACCGCACATAATCTCAAGAACTAAAACTCCAAAACTATAGACATCATATTTTGTTGAGAATAAGCCTTGCATCAGATATTCTGGGGACATATAACCACTACAAGAGTAAAACACAAGCAAAATTAAGTATCCTGGTGAATAATATATTATTGAAGCTTCAATGCATAGGCCAAATCAAGGATAATAGGTATTATATCGTGTCCCAACTATTCTGTTTGTATTAGCTCCACTTTGATCAATCCCAAAAATTCTCGCAATTCCAAAATCGGCAATTTTCGGGTTCATATCAGCATCTAAGAGAATGTTGCTGGCTTTGATATCACGGTGTATGATTGTGAGCTGTGAATCTTGATGAAGATATAGAATTCCTCAAGTGATTCCCTTGATAATGTTGTATCGTTTTGTCCAGTCTAACTGCCCTTGCTTTGTAGGGTCTACGCATACACAAGCACTTATTAGCTACTTTAGATCTCAACTAGAGAAGCTTATAAAAATATCATGAATAATTATGCTGATTCCACATACCAAAGAGGAAGTAGTCGAGGCTCTTGTTGGGGACAAACTCGTAAACAAGAATCTTTTCGACTCCTTCAAGACAAAACCCGAGAAGCCTAACAAGATTCCTATGCTGAAGTTTGGCTACAAGAACAACCTCATTCATGAACTCTAGTGCACCTTGTGCTGATTTTTCCGATAGCCTCTTCACTGCAACTTATATTCCATTAGGCAATGTACCCTACACATATAATCAATGAGACAGTATGATCAACTTACTTTGACTCTGAAAATCCAAATATCCAAATTTTCAAGAGAAGTAATGAACCAAGTATCCAAAGAAACAACACCTTGAAAACTTCGCCAAATCCACCTTGACCAAGCTTGTTACTCCTTGCAAATTTTTCTGTTGCAGCTTCAATTATCTTAAAATCAAATTGGAGGGATTGTACTGTTGTAATACCAGCTGCACAATCAATTCAAAGACACTTTCTTATTTCATATCACCAACAACAACTAATCATCATCAGAGACTGTTGTAATAAACAGCAATTGAAATCTCTCTGAAACTTTCTAAATATCAAATTCTTCAAACTAATAAACAGAGGTCCCCTTTCATATTTTTTTCGCAACTAGACAGTGGTCCTCAAAACCTCCATAAAAAGAGAGACATAAAAGTCAGAAGTCAAGGTAAATATTTTGTTTCTATGTTAATTTACTATTAAAACTGTTGAATTTTATCATCACTCCAAACCCACCGAAGCATAGCGGCATAGGCAGTGGAGAAGGACCAGATGAACACTGAGCTAATATCTTTGTCATTAGTTTTTCAACGGTTATGTTATTGTCATTGCGGAATACTCTGACGATAATTTCTTGTGTATCACGTTCCTACAAAAACTTCCACTTCCTGAATGAGTCTTTACTCCTTCTAAGTTCCGCTATACAATCATCTGCATGGCATGACTGCATTCACTAAGAAGGCGTGATTACTGTTGATCCCCCTTAAAGATTGTCGCTAAATTCTCTGTCTTTGTCGAAGTTTCATTAATTTCTAAATGTTGACTTCGTCAAATTGATAATTAACAGTAGACAGGGTACCCTTTAACCCTCCAGGAAGACATATATACGCTCCATGCAGACATATATGGTGTAAAACGGGCCGGAGACAAAAGTCAAAGTTTTGTTTGAGCTAATGTAAAACGTTGAATTCATAATCATTCGTGACCATATGTTTAAGTGTTTGGACCCATAATCTCGTACCACCAAATCAAAGGAAGCAAAGGCTTATGCAGAATCTTCTATCTGCAATTGTCATTAACTAATGAATATAGTTAGTCCTGTAAGATATAACTGTATATAATCCGTTAATTAATGTGTGTGCTGAAGCAGAAGTAACGCCGAGCTTATGCGGAAAAAAAAAGGACTGATAAGGAACTCCTCTGCTTCATTATTCCTTAAGATATTACAGTATTTACACATCTCGTTGTTTCTTACCAGTTAATTGATGTTTCTCTGCAAATTTGTAAATGTTAAATTCTCCAAACTAATAAGAAGAGGCACCAGATGGTGACATGGCATTGTCATGCACGTTCCATAGATGAGTTTTTTTTTCTATTTATTTCATAAATTATTATTTTATTGAAATAAAACCCACTATCTCTACAAGCCATAGAAAAAAGTCCCTCTTTCTCTGTTGTCTTAGGGTTTTTGGAAATTTTGTAGTTAATTCCGACCAGGAATTAGGAAAAGGTGATTGCGAGATTCGAGTTCGATCTTAAGCGGCAATGGAAAAAAGGTTACATTGATCTATTGAGAAGTTTAAAATTTACATCTTCTCATACAAAACCTTCTCAACTGACTGATGTAAATTTACCCTCGCCGCTTAAGATCCAGCTCAAATCTCACAATCGCTTTTTGTTAATTTCTGGTCGGATATAGCCAGGTGCTTGTAGAGAGAGAGACTACTGAGGGAAGAAGAGAGAGAGTGGAGCTGTCGATATAAGACTACTGAGGGAACACCACTCACTCATCTACAATATATATAGTGGAGCTGATAAGAAAACCAACAACTCATCTATGGAACATGACATTGCCATGTCACTATCTGGTCTGTCAATTTCCATTTACACAAAACAAGATTACGTATCTCTATCTATATTGTGTACACAAATCTGTATCTGCATCTGTTAATAGTTATAAAAAAATTCATTTATATGCAATATTTATCAATTTTAGTAAACAATCTTTTAACATTAATGTATATACATACAGCTACGTTTGACCAAAAACTAATGTATATACAGATTCATTATAGGGTAGTGGTATAAAAAAACGGTAAACTATGATTGTCTGGATAGGACAATCCAGCACTAACCAGTCAGATGCGGACTTGATACAATCAGAGCAGTACAGCTGGAGTGTTGATCCTGGGATGCAGCTCCCTACTGCGTAGTAGATCCGGTTCGGTACTTAACTTTCTTTTTGGTTAATGGTTCCGTACTTAACTTCTCCAATCGAACCGTTGTAGAAATAATCTCAACCGGCAGCATTATATATATATATATATAGTTCAGATTGTAAGTTATAACTGCATAATCTGTTAAAAGAACTATATAATCTGTTCTATGAGAGGTCGACTTACAATGATTTTAAGGAAGTATCATATGCCTCGGATGTAACATGCAAATAATCATAGGATCTTCAACGAGGAACCAATTGAGTACTTCTTTATCAAAAAAAAAAAAAAAAAAAAACCCTAATTTATAACTTTATCTAGGTATTTAATTAAACAGAAATTGTAACTTCACTACGAATTCCTAATGTTGAATACGTCAAACGGATAGTAAACGAAACAAACTCTAAGAAACCCCCAACTAATCTCTAGCTGATATGAACCAAACCAATATGACCTCACTTACAAATTTGAAAACCCAAACTAGGCGAGCCAAAACCAAACCCAAACACAAGCCCAAAATGTACACCACTGTAAAGAACTCACAAAAGCATATTCACGTCACACAAGATAGAAAGAGATTGTAGGATATTTAGATTATAGAAGCACATCGCCATGCATGGCATAGAATTTGACGGGACTTGGCCAACTTCAACCGTGACATTAGAAGTGGAACAAGATAGTATGAGAAAGGCGATCATTGTCATAGTGACTATAGGGTCTTAAAATCCCACTAGTGTTCATAAAATATTGTGCAAAAACAAAAATATCACTTGAGATTTCAAATAAGAAGAAACATAGAACTGATACATAACTCTTCTTTCCCTTTTTTTCATTTCTTTTGATGATTCAGATAATGTGTTTGTGTTTTAGTAATTGTTGAAGCTACTAGTATTATTTTTGCCAACAATAATCTCTGTTTTCGCTCAACTTTGTTTTGGATTTAAAGTTTTAGCATCTGGTTGTGCCTTGGGATTTAGATTTTTGGTTTTGTTTCTCTCTTTTTCGTTAATAGTCTGAATGTTTTGTTCTTCAATTGGTAACCCAAAATAGACAACTATATAAATGATATTCATTTCAGGCCAAAAAGATACAACATTATCTTTTTTCTCCCAAAAACAAAATACTACAGACCTATAGAAGCATAACTCAAACTTGCACAAAGAATACTCCAATTCTTCGTAGTATATAACAGAAGTTTAGTTAATCTGGTAAACCTCGCCGAATCCACCATCACCTTGAAAACTTGTTTGTTGCAGCTTCAATCATATTCCAATGAATATATAGTAGAAACGTGATTATCAGCTGCAAATGCAAAGAAAAAAAGGTGTATTAGTTTTTACTTTTTACTATTAACAGATAAAGATGGTGACATTGCATTGTCACGTTCCGTAGATGAGTTGTTTTTAATTTATTTTATTGAAATAAAACCATCGACGCAAAAAAGTTATGTTCTCTATGTTCTTCCCTCAACAATCTTTCTCTCCAAGCCATAGAAAAAGAAGTCACTCTTTCTCTCTCATTTTAGGGTTTGTCGAAAATTAGCAGTCAATTCCTACTTAAATACCGACAAATCGATCGTCGAAGCTGCTCTAATCTTCTTATCCATAAACTTCTCAATCGATATATGATTGTAAGAAGATTCATGTCAATTACACACAACTAGATAATTCCGATCAGAAATTATGCACTTGAATAATTCCGACAGGAAGTTATCGATCTATATGTGAGTTTCCGACATGGATACACAATTGATTGAGAAGCTTCGAGAGTTGATTCGCTGGGTCATAAGCAGAATTTGGCTGCAAATATTCAAGAAACCCTAAAACGAGAGAGAAAAGAGGACTTTTTTTTGTTTTATATGGCTTGTAGAGAGAGACTACTGAGGGAAGAAGACAGAAAGTGGAGCTGTCGATATAAGACTACTGAGGGAACACCACTCACTCATCTACAATATATATAGTGGAGCTGAAATGCCATGTCACCATCTGGTCTGTCAATTTCCATTTACCCAAAACAAGATTATGTATCTCTATCTATATTGTGTACACAAATCTGTATCTGTAGCTGTATCTGTTAATATAGTATAAAGCGATAAATTTATCTTTTTAGTCAAACAAATCTTTTAACATTAATGTATATACATACAGCTACGTTTGACCAAAAAATAATGTATATACATCTACGTTTGACCAAAAGATAATGTATATATAGTTTATTTAGGGTAATGGTACAAAAACAAATGGTAAACTATGATTGTCTGGATAGGACAATCTAGCACCAACCAGTCAGATGCGGACTTGATACAGTCAGAGCAGTACAAGCTGGAGTGTTGATCCTGGATTCACATCCCTACTGCATAGATCCGGTTCGGTACTTAACTGTTTTTTTGGTAAATGGTTTGGTACTTAACTTCTCCACTCGAACCGTTGTAGAAACCATCTCGACCGGCATTAGAAGGAAGAGAAGAGAGGAAGCATGGCGATTTGCATCGTATGTACCACCGAACTATAGCTGCATAGGCCGATGGAGAAAGACCAGATGAACACTGAGCTAAATGTATCTTTGTCATTACTTTTTCAAGGGTTATGTTAATTTTTTTTTTTTTGATAAAATGTGAATTATATTACCATAATGGAACGTTTTATTACATAAGCTTCTTTTAGGCAAAAAATAGAAAAAACCAAACAGGAGTAAACAGAGCATACATAAGATTAGTGGTTATGCATAAGAGAACCAGAGAGAAAGAAGATTGCCGAAGCCTTTCCGCTTTCTTCTAGCCAGGAGCGTGTCACGAATGGAGCGATCAATTGCTTTGTTGATTTCAGCTGCCGTGGCAGATGAGCTAGTATGGAGACGATTGTTCCTTTCTCTCCAAATCATGAAGACCGTTGCTTGTGCAACAAGACGCTTTAGCTTTCTTGGGATATGTGGTGATGATGTAGATAGCCAAGAGAGTAGGCAAGACCAATCAGCAAATAGAAAATTTGAAAGACCTAGTCGAGACAGAGACTGATTCCAAATCTGGGAGGAGAAGTCGCAGTGAAGGAATAAGTGGTCTCTTGTTTCTAGAAGTCTGTCATAAGTGCAACAGTTTAGAGAGGGAGCAATCCCCCATCTATGCAATCTTTCCCTCACCGGGAGACGATCAAGAGAAGAGACCCAGAAGGTAAATGCATGTTTTGGGACATTACCCTTAAACCAAACCGTTTCAGACCACGGAACTTCAACACCACGTGGCCTCAGGGATTCCCAAGTTCGACTTGCAGAGAATTTGTTCTCTTCTCTATCTCCTACCTTCCAGTGAAAAGAATCGGAACCTCTGTCTTCGGATGGAGTTTGAGTTTGATTCAGGCAGTTCCTTAAATCCTCCATCCCCTTCAATCTTGATCTTTGCGGCGGTAACCTCCATTCAGTTCCTCTGAGGCTTTCCGCCACAGTTGCTGTTCGAGAGATACCCAATGCTGAAGGACCTTGGTGTCCCAAACAACCAATAAGAGGGCCTAAAGAGCACCATGAGTCAAACCCGAAGCTAGCAAGCTTACCATCTCCAACAGAACAAGTAATGAATTGCCTTGCAAGGGGTCTAATATTAAGGAGCGAATTCCATAACCATGATGAGGATGATTTAACCTCTGCAGTCCAGAAATTTTCCCTCTTTAACCTGTTCTCTTTATTCCATGCCACCCATAGAGAGCCACTATTAGAGAACAACAACCAGATCAACTTAAGATTTAGAGTTTTGTTCCAAATGCTTATGTTTCTCAAGCCTAACCCTCCTTCAGCCTTTGGAAGACAAACACTATCCCAAGCCACTTTGGTAGCAGCTGTAGAGGTTAGGGAACTAGACCAAAGGAATCTGTTGCAGAGCTGCTCTACCGCCTTAATAGATCCCTTGGGAAGAGTAAACGCTGAGAGCCAGAAGTTCAGAGTGTTGTATATGACCGAGGAGATGAGTTGTAACCTCCCTGTAAATGAGAGACTTTTTACAGCCCAACTGTTAAACCTTGATAAAATGGAGTCTATAAGAGGGGAATATTCTGCAATTCGTAGCTTCCTATGCATGAGAGGCAGTCCTAGGTATCTAATCGGTAAATACCCTTTCTGGAAGCCTAACCTTGATAGTGAGACAGTTTCAAACCGACTCAGCCCTGCAGTGTATAAAGTTGTCTTTTGCTTGTTCATTTGAAGACCAGAGAGGCCCTGAAACTCATCCAGAACCTGGGTAATGCCCTCTAGAGAAGCTCTCTTCCCATCAAAAAAAACTATAACATCATCCGCAAAAGCTAGGTGTGAGATTCTCGGGTTTCTACCTTTAGGATGCAATCCAATCTGACCAGATTCGAATTTTGAGTCCAAGAGGTTTCCAAATACTTCCATTGCAATCACAAACAGAGATGGTGACAAAAGATCTCCTTGCCTAAGCCCTCTAGTTCCTTGAAAATTTCCACATAGATCCCCGTTTATGCAAATAGAGAAGGAAGTGGTGGTGAGACACTGTCTAATCCAGTTAATGAATATAGGCAGAAATTCTGCTGCAGACAACGTTGTGATGACAAAGCTCCAATTTACTGTGTCAAAAGCTTTCCTTAGATCAACCTTGAGTAAGCCTCTATTAGAGACTCCTTTACGATTAAAACTTTGGACTAACTCTGAAGCCAATAGGACATTCTCAACTAGTAGTCTCCCTTGCACGAAAGCAGATTGTGTATTGGAGATCATTTTCGAAAGTACTGCTTGCAGTCTCCTAGCAAGGATCTTTGATATCACTTTGTAAGCAACATTACAACATGAGACTGGTCTAAACTCATTTACCTTATCAGCTCCCACAATCTTGGGGATTAAGGAAATCGCAGTAGCATTCCATTGCCTAAGCATTTGGCCATTCTCAAAACATTTCTGAACTGCTCTGACAACATCTTCACCAATGACAGTCCAAGATCTCCTTAGAAATTCTGCTGTAAAACCATCTAGACCCGGAGTTTTATTTCTAGGAAGATCAAAAACCTCAAATTTTACATCTTCTGCTCTGACTGGGGCTGTTAGAAGGGTTTTGATATGGCTGTTGCATCTGAAAGAGGTGAGTCTCCTAATCTTGGCCTTTTGATTTCTTGACAGAGGTTGAGAGTCCCCACCAAGAAGATTCTGGAAGTAGCTGACACAATAATCTTTAACCTCTTCCATATCCGTTAGTTTAGCACCATTCTCAGCTATCAAGTAGTGAATCTGGTTTGCTGATCTTCGAGTAGACATCATTCTGTGAAAGCAGGCCGAGTTCAAGTCTCCACTCTCCACCCATGTAACCCGAGATCTCTGTCTGAGAAACCTCTCTTCCGCAATAGCAAGGTTTAACCATTTTCTGTTGGCTTCTTTCTCTTGTGCTGCCAAACTCGAGGAGGGGTTCAACAATAAACTGTTCTGACATGCAGTTAGCTCTTTCCGTGCTTCCTCCACTCTTAATTCTAGATTAGAATAATGCAACCGGTTTAACTCTTTTAATACTTGCTTTGAAGCCTTTAACTTCTTGGCCAAACTGAACATCTTTGTTTCGGGGAAGTTTAGGGGTTATGAAGTTTGAGCATCTGAAGGGCCTGTTCTTCGAAGGCTGAATATTTCCAAGGTGAACACAAGCAGGGCAGTGATCTGAAAATTCTATTTCTCCAAAAAGACCATAAGAGACCAGAAAAAGCCTTAGCCAAGCATCATTGATTAGAATACGATCCAACTTTTTCACAATCACATTGTCCTCCTAACTGTTCTACCATGTGTAATGGTTTCCCCTGTAAGATAGATCAAAGGTACCAGAGTTAATAAGATATTCCCTGAATTTGGTCATGCTTCGCGTTACCCTTGTACTATCATTGCATGCGTCCAATGGGTTCAGAGATTGGTTGAAGTCACCAAGTGTTATATAAGCTTTATTTGCAGTCCTCTGATCTCTATGGATATCAATTAGATCAGTCCAAAGTTGGCGTCTCCCATATCTACAGTTTACCGTATACACAAATGTTACCACTATCTCATGGCTCACACGAGGTAACTTGACAATACAACTGATGATTTGGCTTGATTTAAAGATAACTGAGACAGAAGTTTCCTGGTCCCAAGTGATCCAAATCCTGCCAAGCTCAGCATAATCATAATTTGTTTCATAACTCCTGTTAGGAAAAGTTGGTTTTAGAAACTGTATAGAGTTATGCTCTCTTACACTAGTTTCTATAACACTACCAAAAGAGGCCTTATTATGCCTCATCCATTTTTTGAAGCTTTTTTTTTTTTACCGGTTCATTAAATCCCCGGATGTTCTAACAAAAAATATCTGTCATAAAAAATTATGAAGATTTGGGGTCTTTGCCCCGGTTAGCCGACTCTTTACGGAGGAGCTTTTTGTTCCTTTTTGATATTACTTGGTGAAACTCACCTTCCTCTTCAGAGCTTTCTGCCTCCTGCGAAGGGCTGATAACCGATTCACCACTATCATAGCTATCTCCACTATCTGATTCTGAGAAGGAGGAGTACACTATCTCCTTTCCCTTTCTGCTCGTGCCTTCTTTAAAATTTTGACAAGGCAATTTATCCAGGCCTATGTCAATAACTAACGAGCCTCCTTTCATCTCTGATTTATCATTAGCAATGTATTCGGATTTTTTCAAACCCTTTTTTGAATGCTCTCTGATCTTCTCTGTCCCAACCTTAGCAACAACCGCTTGAGCTAGTGCTGCAGCCTTATCAGTCTCTTTCTGGTGAGTCCTATCAATATAGGGTTTCCTTTTCCTCTTTTTCTTGGTTTGGTTTCCTGCTGAGTCGCGTGTACCCTTAGAATCCTTAGCATTGTCTTTCTTCTTCCGCCGACAAAGTTCTGATTTATGTCCCGAAGATCTGCACTCAATACAAGTGATTGGTGCAGAAGGGCAGCGGCGGATGTTGTGTCCAACGGTTTTGCAGTGCTCACAAGTCGGTGGTAACCAAGGGCTTGAGACTTCAATTCTGTGAATTTCTCCTGTAAAGAACTGCACATTTACTGCTTCCGGGAGAGGCTTGTGGGGTTAATGATGGTGAACACCCGTGCTACTTCCAGGTTAATCATATTGAGAGTGGATGGATGGCAAAACACCGGTTTACCAAGCATCCCTGCAATGTGTTCCAGCCCTTCCTCTGAGTAGTAGTGGGGAGGCACACCATGGAAATCCAGCCAGACAGGTGCTGAAGTTAGAACAGGGAGTTTTGGCTTAAGTCCTGGTTCCCATTTCGCAACGAACATTGACTGTCCTTCTATATGCCACATCCCCTGAGCTAGAACTCTTCTTCTTGTTTCAGGAGATGGAATTCAGATTAGGAACGCCTTATCAGAGAGCTTAGAGACAGTGATGTCCCTAAGTCTACTACTCCAGATTCCATTTGTGATGGCATGAAGAGCTCCTGGTGAAGGAGGATTTCCATGAAATTGGGCGATAATGAAGTTATTCCACCTACTCAGATTCTTTGTGATAACTTCATCTGGTATTTTGACACAGAGTTCTCCCGATTCTAGAGTAAAAGGGTCACCTTTCTTCTTCATTTTTGATCCCGAGTTGGAAACCAAATCAGCCCAAGTCGATTTGGATTCTGCTTCAGAATCAGAGGATGGCTTTGATGATTCTTCTGCAGCCGCTGTTTCTGGGATCTTGGTGGAACCAGACCCGTGAGAGTTAGAAGCTGGAGACACTGAGTCAATCTTCTTGTTTTTAGAGCTCTGGATCTGACCAGAGGTCTGCTTTGAGGATTCGGATTCAGAATGCTCAGATTTGCTAGATCCAGGAGATGAGCGATGGATTTCCTTAAAGCTTGAGGACTCTGAGGAGGATTTCGATTTCTTCAAGTGAAGAGGGGATTTCGAGGACTTAGAGTGGAGGTGGGATTTGGAGAGGTCGGGAGGGACAAGCGGTGGGGTTTTTTTTTCTCTTGGCCATTCGAAATATTAAAGCCTTTTTTTATGTTAATTTCATTGTGGAAAACTCTGACGATAATTGCTTGTGTATTACGTTCCCACAAAAACCACCACCTCCTGATGAGTCCTTACTCCTTAGTTCCGTGAGCTCTAAGTTCCGCTATACTCTCATTTGTATTCGTAAATAATGCAGTAAGCGTTCATCAGATAGTCTTGTTTATTTAAAGATTATCACTAGTTCTTTGTCTTTGTCGAAATTTCATTAGTTTCTCAATGTTAAATTCATGAAACCGATAATTAACTTTGGACAGTGGTCCTTAAACCCTCCATGCATGCAGACATATACGGTCAAAGTTTTGACCTAATGAATGTAAAACGTTGAATTCATCATATCATTCGTGACCATATCATATGTTTAATCTCACCAAACCGAAAGAAGCAGAGGCTTATGCAGAATCTCCTATCTACACATGTCATAATATAGTTAGTCACTTAGCTTAGTCCTGTAAGTTATAACTATATATAATCCGTTAATAATCTCTAGCTGATATGAACCAAACCAATATGACCCCACTTATAAATCTGCAAAACCCAAACTAGGCGAGCCAAAACCTAACCCAAACACAAGCCCAAAATGTACACCACTGTATAGAACTCACAAAAGCATATTCACGCCACACAAGATAGGAAGAGATTGTAGGATATTTAGATAATAGAAGCCCATCGCCATGCATGACATAGACTTTCAGGGGACATGGCTAACTTCAGCCGTGACATTAATTTAGAAGCGTAACAAGAAAATTCCACTAGCGTAACAAGAAAATTCTGGTTGTGCCTTAGGATTTAGATATTGGGATTTGTTTCTCTCGCTTTCGTTATTAGTCTGAATGTGTTGTTCTTCTTGGTAACCAAAAATAGACAGCTATATAAATGATATTCATTTCAGGCCAAAAAGATACTACATTATCCTTTTTCTCCGGAAAAAAAAATATACAGTTAAACCTTTACAAATTAATATTCGATTCATTAATATTTTGCTAAATTCATAATTTTTTCCAGTCCAAAATTATTATTTTGATCCAAATATCATTTTTATAAATTAATAACCTCGATAAATTAATAAAATATTATAAAAATATATTAGTTTCAATATTACTAATTTATAGAAATTTTACTGTATACTACAGACCTATAGAAGTATATAACTCAAACTCGCACAAAGGAAACTCCAATTCTTCATACTATTTAACAGAAACTTAGTTAATCTGGTAAACCTCGCCGAATCCACCACCCCCTTGAAAACTTGTTTGTTGCGGCTTCAATCATATTGCAATGAATGTATAGTAGAAAGTAGAAACATGATTATTGGCTGCAAATGCAAAAAAGAAAAAAGAAGAGAGTATTAGATAGTGACATTGCGTTGTGCATGTTCCGTAGATGATCAATTGTTTTAAATTTATTTAATAAACTATTTATTTTATTGAAATAAAACCATCGACGCAAAATTTATTTTCTCTATGTTCTTCCCTCAACAGTCTCTCTCTACAATCCATAGAAAAAGAAGCCACTCTTTCTCTCTCATTTTTTAGGGTTTATCGAAAACTCGCAGCCAAATTCTACTCATCTACGGACGAATCGATCCTCGAAACTGCTCTAGTCTTCTTATCAATTAACTTCTCAATTGATATATGATTGTAAGAAGATTCATGTCAAACACACACACACCTAGATAATTCCGATCAGAAATTATGCACTTGAATAATTCCGACAAGAAGTTATCGATCTACATGTGAGTTTCCGACATGGATATTTTTACAATTGATTGAGAAGCTTCTGGACAAAGAAAATTAGAGGAGGTTCGAGAGTCGATTCGCTGGGAGATGAGTAGCCAGAATTTGACTGCAAATATCCAAGAAACCCTAAAACTAGAGAGAAAAGAGAGGACTTTTTTTTTTTAATTATGGCTCGTAGAGAGAGACTACTGAGGGAAGAAGAGAGAAAGTGGAGCTTTCGATATAAGACTACTGAGGGAAGACCACTCTTTCATCCACAATATATATAGTGGAGCTGAAATGCCATGTCACCATCTGGTCTGTCAAATTCCACTTTCCACAAAACAAGATTATGTATCTCTATCTATATTGTGTACCCAGATCTGTATCTGTTAATATAGTAAAAACGATTCATTCCTATGCAGTATTTATCTTTTTTAAGTCAAAAAAAATCTTTTGACTTTAATGTATATACAGCTACGTTTGACCAAAAAATAATGTATATACATGTATGTTTGACCAAAAAACAATGTATATACAGTTTATTAGGGTAATGGTATCAAAAAAATGGTAAACTATGATTGTCTGGATAGGACAATCTAGCACCAACCAATCAGATGCAATCAGAGCAGTACAGCTGGAGTACTGATCCTGGGATGCACATCCATACTGCGTAGATCCGGTTCGGTACCTGACTTTTTTTTTTTTTTGGATAATGGTTTGGTATTTAACTTCTCCAATCGAACCGTTGTAGAAACCATCTCGACCGGCAGCCAAACGATACAATCAAGCGTTCATCACATAGTCTTATTTATTTAAAGATTATCACTAATTCTGTCTTTTTCGGAATTTCATTACTTTCTAAATGTTGAATCCGTTAAACTGATAATTAACAGTGGACAGTATAGTCCTTAAACCCTCCATGCATGCACACATATACGGTGTAAAACGGGCCGGAGACAAAGTCAAAGTTTTGACCTTATGTAAAACGTTGAATCATCATCATTCTTGAGTCTTGACCATATGTTTAAGTGTTTGGACCCATAATCTCTTATCACCAAACCGAACGAAGCAGAGGCTTCTGCAGAATCTCCTATCTACAAATGTCATTAACTAATGAATATAGTTAGTCATGTAAGTTATAACTATATAAAATCCGTTAAATGTGTGTGCTGAAGCGGAAGTAACGCCTAAGCCCTACTCATTTGAAAATTTTAGAATAAACCAAATCTCCATATGACAAATACAAAGAGGAGGAACATGATGGTCAAGAACTGGAGAATGCGATATGGGATTCATTAATATGAATCCAATTTTTACACAGCCAATCTCTAGTTAATATATTATCATACTATTAATGAATCCGTTGAAATAGGGAGTAAGAAGAAGAGATTTTTTATTGTCCAGAGCGATGCTCATTATCAGCAAGGAGATAAAAACAGAGGAAGTGCTATGAAAACAGAGCATTTTATGCACATTTAAGTCGAACACAAGAGAAATATACTGTAGAAATTTTACTTAGTAATCGGCGAGCCATTGATAGAATAAGGAACAGATCTTTCCTTAGATTGATTCAATTAATACTAGGGTTTCTGGTAAACTGGTAGAGTAATTATGAGCATCAAGGTGAGTGATGGAAACACTTGGGATACTAACATCAACTGGTATGTTCAATTAAATTCTGAAGCCATTCATATAAATATATATATATATATATATATATTTATATCAATACAAAGATTGATATTACCAAGTAGAAATGATAAAGAGTTTGCATGAAAAACAACTTTGAAGAGTATCTCAATGGTACAATGAACTTTCAACGAGGATCAAGATATGTGACGGTTACATCATTGATAGTCTGAGAAGTGGATCCCTTTTTAAATTGGCTTTTCACAAATCCATCACCATCATTGTTTTGTGAATCAAAGAATCCAGGTGGTTGAGGAACATCTGGAATGATGGAATTGCTAGTGAGCATAGACATGATTTTCGAAAAGTCGGGACGGTCTTTAGGATCTTCTTGAACACATAGGAGTGCAATGTGGATGCATCTTGTCACTTCTTCTGTTTGAGAATTCTCTGCAATGGTTGAATCCAAGAGGTCTAATGGTGACTTGTTTATCCATAAGTTCCAAGCCTGTAACACAATTCAATGATCAATCAAAAACTTACAGTTACAACCACATTTAGATAGGATCAAACTCTTTAAGATTTTATTCTTCATTTTAATTAGGTGCTCACATGTGTAACCAAATTTGGAGATACGAAGCTGCTGGGCTTCTCGCCACAAATGATCTCAAGAACTAAGACCCCAAAGCTATAGACATCAGATTTCATTGAGAACTGGCCTTTTTCCCTATATTCAGGGGACATGTAACCCCTGCAAGATTAATTGAACATCGGTAAATAAAAGATTCTTTAAACTTCAGTTCATAAGCCATCAAGGGTAATAAGAGTATTTTACGGTGTTCCGGCATTCCTCTCTGTGTTGTCTCTAGTTTGGTCCTTCATAAAGATCTTTGCTGTACCAAAATCTGCAATTCTTGGGTTCATATCAGTGTCCAGGAGGATATTACCCGGTTTGAGGTCACGATGTATGATTGTGAGTCTTGAATCACGATGAAGATATAGAATCCCTCTAGCAATTCCTTCAATGATCGTGGACCGGTTTTTCCAGTCTAACTCTCCTCGCTTTGTAGAATCTGCGCATCTCATGTAAATCTAGGCTATGAGATCAAGAACTAAGGTTTCAGAGGATATAAACCTATCATTTCTTTCTTTTCTTACCAGAGAGGATGTAGTCGAGACTTTTGTTGGCCAATAACTCGTAGACTGAATTTTTCTTCTCCTTTGACAGAAAAGCCGATAAGCTTGACAAGATTTTTGTGCTGAAGTTTTGCGACAAGAACCTGGTTCTTGAACTCTTCCTTACTTTGTTCTGATGTTCTTAACAACCTCTTCACTGCAATTTCTTTTCCATTAGGCAACGCACCCTGCAAGTAACATCAATGAGACAATATGGCTCTGTTGACTTCCAATTCTTTTAAGAAAAGCCATGAACCAAGTAGCTAAAGAAATGATACCTTGAAAACACTTCCAAATCCACCTTGACCAATTTTGTTGCCGTATGAAAAATCATTTGTTGCAGCTTTGATCATCTCATATTTGAATTGCACGGCGTGTATAGTTGTAACACCAGCTACAGTTGCAATAAATGGTCTTAGTTAGGTTACATAGACTATATATTTGCTAAAAATCTAAGAGGCCAAAATAAAGAAAAACGAACAACACTCACTTTGATTTAATTCAACTTCTTCATATGATCTTCCCCTCCGAGCAAACCACCAGCTAGCAAGAAGTCCTTTTTCTTGGTATGGTTTTCTCTTCCGGCAAAGAAAAAATCCTAGAACAAGAAGTATCAAGACGGCAACAACAGTCGGAACGGTAATCGCTACAACAATTCCAGCTGAGATTCCTTTGCTCTCTTCTCACAGCACATAGAAAAAACATGTCATATTTTTCAATTCTTCTTACAATCATAGTCTTTTCAGTTGGAAGACTTACCATTTTTGGTCGTGTTGCCCTGATCACCTGGAGGTTGTGGCACAGCCATAGGAGGAGGAGAAGCTTCAGTAATATTATCAAAAGCCTTAGAGTATGGATACAAATCCCACTTGAAATAGCAGCTCGGCTGCAGAACAACGCCTCCTTGCTTTTGGCCACAGCATGATTGGTACTCCATCACGCTTCGTCGCAGACATTTTTCACAATCACCAGGAGAAATATCTGGAATGCATTGCATCAATGCGTATATATTCTTGACTTTTGTCAAGGCTGCAACATCAGCTTTGTAATAGTTATTACTAGAAGACGGTGTGCTTTTTGCTGTGGAGGCTGCAGCAATCATACGACCAATTAACTCTTCCCATATTTTCTTGAACTCTGTTAGATTTGAGGTGATATCTCCAGTGTTGGTGCTAAGTACATGCGGGTCAAGATCTACGGATCCTGAGAAAGAAGTGTTGGAGTAACGCACAAGGCAAAGCGTTGGATCACCTGGCCATGAATACGCTTCTGTTTGGTTTGGACAACTCTTTATTAAACCTTTAAAGGCCGTATCAATACAAACATAACAGTCATCTAGAGCTGATCCTTGGATACACATCCCTATTGCGTAGACCTGGTTCGGTTCTTGTCCGATGGAATCGTTATAGAAGAAGCCGTCTTGAGCCTTGACACTGGAAGGAAGAGAAGAAAGGATGAAGCCGCGATTGTCGTCGTAAGTACTGTTGGGTATGAAATTACCATTGTTGTGCAGAAATAGAAGCAACATGGATGCCTAGGAGGATAAAACAGAGGATTGAGAATGAATTTGTTTGCTTCATTGTTTCCTTGAAGATTATATACCAAAAGTCAAATCGTTGTGTTTAATATTTAGCTCATCTGTCCGTTTGTGGGATCTTATATCTACGAAAAGTATTTAGCAAGTAAAAATATATTACTAATTAGAATTACTTAATTACAAGTGGTACTATTTATGTAATTTAATATCATTAGTTATCTAATTGATGTATTTGCTAAGTATTTTTGTGACACCAATTAAACAAGTTGATGCAGAGTTTACCATCAATAAAAATCGATGTTTTTTATAACAATAAATAACGACGTTAACATAATACAATGATTTATTAATTCAATAAAACTCTCTTAATTTGATTAATTTAATCTTCTCTGCACAAGTTGAAAAAAGAAACTTATCGTTTCACCAAGAGTTCATATAAAAAAACTTTAATCTTTATAATTGTATTCTGTAGAATAAATAGTAATAAAATATTTCTGACACTTGTTTGTTTGGATATAAAAATAAATATTAGAACATTTTAGGCATTTTTATACTTCAATTTTGTTTTCTTCATTGCAATGACAAATAATATAATAACTTATTCTTACAAAATCATATTTTTTCAAAAGTACATTCCAGGTAATTTTAGGGGTACCCCACTTCGCCAGAGGGTTTCCTTATTCCTAAATCCTTCTAGCAAACATTAGATTGGGTCTTAATTAGACCGTTTTGGCTAAAAGTTTTAACCTAACAATTTAAATTCCTTGCATCCCACGGATCATCATTATTATTATAATGAAAACACGGCTTGTACAAGTTAACCATTTTAAAGTCCAATTTGTCTAAATCCAATTTTGATGAAGTCCATTTTGAGATAATAATAATAATAGGTTTTAGGTTGAGATAATAATAGAACTATATCGGAGATCCAAGATACACCACTAACTTCGTTGGATGAGCAAAATGATTTCAACTTAGATGAACCAAATAGATTTTATTGATAATGGATCAAAGTGAAATACAACAATGACTTGAGAAACAAAGACTGCCTTTTGCAAGCTAATGTGTCTTCTTCTTCTCTTCTGCTTATATAAGGAGATAACTACAGAACTACATAAAGAACTGCATAAACATTAAACAATATTCATTTCAGAAACTCGCATAAAGAAAACTCCAATTCCTCATAACCTATATGCAACATAAACTTAGGTAATCTGGTAAACCTCGCCGAATCCACCTCTACCTTGAAAGCTTGATTGTTGCAGCTTCAAATATATTGCAATGAATGTATAGTTGAAACATGATTATCAGCTGCAATTACAAGTGTGTATTAGTCATGCTTCTTGTTTCTTCTCTTGACTAAATAAGGGACAAAAAATATACTAGAAATGAAATGGGAACTATAATGAGCAAAAAGACTCAAAGAAACTAACATTGAAGCTGTGTTCTTTGAGATGAATTTCTCCTCCGGAAAAGAACCAATCCTAGAACAAACAGTATCAAGATGACAGTAACAGTTTGAATGGTAATCACCACCACAATTCCAGCTGAGACTCCTTTGCAATCTACTCAATCATTAATATATTTGTAAAATCTTCTTACAATCATATTTTATCCAGTTTAGAACTTAGAAGACTTACCATTATTGTCGGAATTGTTGGCCCGATCGCCTGTAGAATTAGAAGGTGGTTGTGGCACAGTCACAGGAGGTTTCAGAGGAGCTACCCTAATGTTACCAAAAGCCTTGGAGAATGTATACAATTCCCACCTGAAATAGCAGCTTGGCCGCATAACAACACCTCCTTGCTTCTGACCACAGCATAGCTGATAGTCACTTACGCTTTGTCGCAGACAGCTGTCACAATCACCAGAGGAAAGATCTGGCATGCATTGCATCAATGCGTATATATTCTGGAAAGGTGTCAAGGCTGCAACATAAGCTGTGTAATGGTTATTGTTAGACGATGGTGTGCTTCTTGCTGTGGAGGATGCAGCAATCATACGGCCAATTAAGTCTTCCCATATCGTCTTGAACTCTGTTAGATTTGATTTGATATCTCTAATGTTGTAGATCAGTATACGTGGATCCATATCTGCAGATCCTGAGAAAGAAGTGTTGGAGTAGCGCACATGGCAAAGCGTGGGCTCACCTGGCCATGAAAACGCGTCTGTTTGGTTAGGACAACTCTGTATCAATCCATCAGAAGCTTTCTTGATACAATCATAACAGTCATCTGGAGCTGATCCTGGGATGCACATTCCTATAGCGAAAACTCGATCGGGTTCTTGCCCGATTGAACCGTTGTAGAAGCCGCCCTGAGCTTTGACAATGGAAGGAAGAGAAGAGAGGATAAGATGTCGATTAGCGTCATAGATACTGTTGAGTCTGAAAGTACTAGTGTTTATGCATTGTTGTGCTGAAACTGAAGAAACACCGACATTTATGAGGACAAAATAGAGGACTAAGAATGAATTCCTCTGCTTCATTGTTCCTTAAAGATTAAAATAGCTTTGTTTTAGTATTTAAACAGAAATTGTAGCATCTCAGTAAATTCGTAATGTTGGATTCACATTGGTCCTTAAACCTGCATACACGGTCGTAAAATCAGAGTCAAAAGTCAAAGCGCAAAGTAAACATTTTGTTTTCTAGTATACAATATTTGTTCAGTCAAGCGTAGTTAGCAAGTTGGAACAAGAAGATTCGAAGAATAAAACATAGAGACGAACAAAGAAAAGCGATAGGATCATAGAAACAAACCCAAATATCTAAATCCTAAGACAAAACCTTAAATCCAAAGCTAACTTGAGCTTAAAACAGAGAATGTGCAAAAGCTGATTCAGAGTGAGGGAAAGAAGCATCAGTTAATAGCTTCTGTTTACAGTTTACATGAAACCGGTTTAGTATACAAACCAATCGTCTGATTTAGCAAAAATGAAACAGAACTTAGTTAGGTGCATATTTTCAAGTCACACAAAATAGGAAGATACATTAGAAACAGAATACACAAGAATATTCAACTTAAAAGTCACTGAATCATGGTTTATGTCAAAAACTTCAACGAGGTTCAAGATCCGTAATGGTTACATTATTGATAGTTTGGGAACTGGACCTGTTCGTAGACTGACTAGACTCGAGGCCATCTCGTTCTTGGTTGCGTCTATTTGGGAAGAAGAATCCAGGTTGTTGAGGATCAGGTAAATTAAGGGAATTGTGGGTGAACATCATGTGGACTGTCGACAAGTTAGGACGATCTGTGGGATTGTGTTGAACACATAGCAGCGCAATGTGGATGCATTTTGTCACTTCCTCAGTTTGAAAATTCTCTGAAATGGTTGGATCCACGAGTTCTAATGGTGACCCGTTTCTCCACAACTTCCAAGCCTATTATATAATTTAATCATCAAATCAAGAACATATAGTTACAACCACAATTACCATATAGTTGGTTAATCATTTAATAATCAATTAATAACTTAGTTCTTCTTTGGTACTCACATATGTTACCAAATTCTCAACTGTAGTAGTATCTGACTGGTGGACGAATCTGTTATTTCTACCACATATAATCTCTAGAATTAAGACTCCGAAATTATAGACATCAGATTTTGTTGAGAACAGGCCATGCATCACATATTCTGGGGGCATGTAACCGCTGCAAGGGTAAATCACAAGCACAATTAAGTACATTACTGGCCAAGAAAAGATTTCTTGAAGCTCAGTACATAGGCCATATCAAAGGTAATATGCATATACCATGTCCCAACTATCCTGCGTGTTTCAGCTCGAGTTTGGTCCATACCAAAAATCCTCGCCATTCCAAAATCAGCAATTTTCGGGTTCATATTCGCATCTAGGAGTATGTTGCCGGCTTTGAGGTCACGGTGTATGATTGTGAGCCGTGAGTCTTGATGAAGATATAGACTTCCTCTAGTAATTCCCAGGATAATGTTGTACCGTTTTGTCCAGTCTAACTGGCCTTGCTTTGTAGGGTCTGCACATACACTAGTAGTTATTAGCTACTTATACATTTCAATCAGAGAAGCGCATCAGATATAAACCATGAATGTACATAAAGATGCCAATTCCACTGACCAAAAAGGAAGTAATCGAGGCTCTTGTTGGGGACAAACTCAAAAACAAGTATCCTTTCTTCGCCTTCCAGACAAAATCCGAGGAGCCTTACAAGATTCCTATGATGAAGTTTTGCGACAACAACAACCTCGTTCTTGAACTCTTGTGCACCTTGGTTTGATGCTTTTGATAGCCTTTTCACTGCAACTTCTGTTCCATTAGGCAACATGCCCTACAAATGACATAAGCGTGACAATATGATCATCTTAATTTGACTTGTAATTCTAAATTTTTTCTCGAGAAGTAATGAACCAAGTAGCTAAAGAAATGACACCTTGAAAACTTCGCTGAATCCACCTTGACCGAGCTTGTTAATCCTAGCAAATTTCTCTGTTGCAGCTTCAATTGTCTTAAAATCGAATTGGAGGGAGTGTACAGTTTAATACCAGCTGCAGAATCAAATTAAAGACACAATCTCTGAATATCATATCTCCAACAACAAGTTATCATCATCTGAGAGTGTTGTAATAAATGTTATTAACTAATTCCATAGACTATATTCATACTAAAAGCTAAAAGGCCAAAAAAAAAAGAAAGCATATGAACAACACTCACATTGATCAAAATCAAATTCTTGATTTGGTTTTCTCCTCCAGCAAAGTACAGCAGATCTTCGAGCAAGCAGTACTAAGAGGATGATGATGATGAAGGCGACTACTACAATGGGAACAACAATTGCCACAATAGCTCCAGTAAAATCTTTAGATCTCTTAACATGTTGCAGCAGAGGAGGAGGAGAAGAAGCCACCGTAATATTTCCAAAAGCCTTAGAGAATGTTTCAAATCCCAACGGAAAAAGCAGCTTGCACGCATAATAACGCCTCCTAGCTTCTGTCTACAGCATATTTGGTAGTCAGCTATGCTTTGTTTCAGACAATTTTCACAATCATGAGAATGAGAAGTAAAATCCGGCGTGCACTGCATCAATGCGTATATATTCTGGAAAGGTGCCAAGGCTGCAACATCAGCTTTGTAATAGTTATCGCTAGATGATGGCGTGCTTTTCGCTGTGGATGCTGCAACAATCATACGAGCAATTAAGTCTTCCCATATTGCAGTGTACTCTGTTAGATTTGAGTTGATATCTCCAGTGTTGTTGACCAAACTACTCGGGTATAGCTCTGAAGATATATCTGAGAAAGAAGCGTTGGAGTAGCGCACATAGCAAAGCGTGGGATCACCTGGCCATGTCAAAGCGCCTGTTTGGTTAGGACAACTCTGTAATAAACCATCAGAAGCGGTCTTGATACAATCAGAGCAGTCATCTGAAGTTGATCCTGGGATGCACATCCCTCTTGCGTAGACACGGTTCGGTTTTTGACCGATCGAACCTGTGAAGAAGAAACCTTCTTGAGCCGTGACATTGGAAGGAAGAGAAGAGAGGATGAGACGGCGATTTGCGTGGAAGATACTGTTGACTGTGGAAGTACCAGTGTTCATGCATTGTTGTGCTGAAGCTGAAGCAACAGCAAAGAGGACAAAACAGAGGATTAATAATGAATTCCTCTGCTTCCGCATGATTTTTCAAATGCATACATTTCCATGTTAGTTAAATTTCAGCTGGAAGTTATGTGAAGTGTGAACCATCCAAAGACAAATCAATGTCTCCTATGTTGACTCATTTACAATTTCGGTCGAGTCCGTAGTAAACAAGTTGGTATGACTTGTGTATTTTTGGGAAAGTCAAAGTCAAAAGTCTCCATTCATTATGAATATGTGACAAGTACAGAAAGGAGGAATATGAGTGGTCAAAAATGAGAAATTTCAAATCGATAATAACGAAACAGAGTGCGCGGGGAAATCAACAATCATTCAATGCAGTCTACACAGACAAATTAAAACCTAATTTCAACGACTAAGATGCCCATCACATCAATTTCTAAACGAATCAAGGAATCTAAATCCTACAGCGCCATTAGAATCAAAACGAATGACCCTTATTCCTAACCTGAGTTGAGCGAGAACCGGCGCAGAGAATGAGCTCGTCGCCAGCTGAATCAGGATATTAGCAGCTCCAACAAAATTTAAAGCGTAAGGTTTAGGACTTTGAAATTAGGATTTACACAGTGAAGAATGGTACTTTCTTTTCTTTTTTTTTTAAGTAAAAAAAAAATTGAGCTGAAGAGTGGACTGGTGGAATAGTTAATTCCGTAAATTAGTTAAAAACACTTGACCTGAAATTTGGTAAGCTGCTAGTTTTGTTTATTTTTTAAATGTTTTCTTCATTTTCTTAGTTCATTTTTTATCATTTGCATAGCAACACTTTTCATAACAAATAACGGAATCATGTTTATCAAAACTTCCAAATTGCATCAAACAATACCACACCAAATTAGAATATAAATGGTTTTATATGATTTCAGTTTCCATAAAACCAGAAAAGACCAAATCAAAACTAAACATTAAACTCACGCTCATCTTAATGATAGGAAAAATAAAAGTTGAGCCCCGTTCAGTAAATATGGACTCTAATTACATGTAATTATTACTTTATACCCTAAAATACAATAGTACATTTCACACATGCTCAGAACGATGTAAATATTTGTTTGAGGTTAATCCCACACCGACAAAAGTTACTAACTTGTTTTCAGTAATACCAGTTGCTTCAAGCTTAAAAGGCTAACACCATAGTCAATTCACCGATGCATCGTCAAAAGACCCTGGAATAGACTTGGTTGTCGTCGATTGATCTATATCAAGCTCGGCATTTTCGGGTCTACTCTGAACGAAAAACCCTGGTTGCCGAGGTAAAGTCACAGTATTACTAGTGAGCATCATCAAAATGGTTGACAAGATCGGACGCTCTACAAGATCTTCTTGAACACATAAAAGTCCGATATGGATGCATCTAACCACTTGACTCTTTTGCCAATTATCTATAATAATTGGATCCATGAGGTCTGACGCTGTTCCGTTACTCCAAAGCCTCCAAGCCTAGAATATCAATCAGTCAATCAGTTCTTGCAACCATTGCTTATATTGTAAGAGAGGTAAATCTAGAATTTGACTGCCTTTAAACTTACATATGTGACCAAGTCATGTGTGCCGTCTGTCTCGTAGAAGCTGTTGTTCTTCTTACCGCTTATAATCTCAAAAAATAACACTCCAAAGCTATAGACATCAGATTTAACTGAGAACTGGCCATGTATCGCATATTCGGGAGACATGTAACCGCTGAAATCCACACAACAAAACTTTGGTATATTGGCAAAATCTTGTTTAACAAACTTCAGCTTATGAGAAGTTAAATGGAAGACTTACAAGGTACCAACTATTCTGCTTGTGTTCGCTTGGGTTTGGTCCATTCCAAAGATCCTTGCCATTCCAAAATCAGCAATCTTGGGATTCATATCCGCATCCAAGAGAATGTTACTTGCTTTGAGATCACGGTGTATGATTGTGAGTCTTGAATCTTGATGAAGATATAGAGTTCCCCGAGCAATCCCTTCAATGATTGTGTATCGTCGAGTCCAGTCCAGCTGACCTTGCTTTGCAGGGTCTGTGTGTGCATTTCCATGAATTACAGTTACAATCTAAATATTTGTAACCTCAAGTTTCAAGAATGGCTAAAGAATCATTGAAACAAAGCAATAAATGCAACTGACCAAAGAGGAAGTAATCAAGGCTTTTGTTGGGCACATACTCGTAAACGAGTACCCTTTCTTCTCCGTCTACAGAAAACCCGAGAAGCCTAACAAGATTTCTGTGCTGAAGCTTTGCAACAAGAACGACCTCATTCTTGAACTCGGTGTCACCTTGTCCTGATGATTTTGACAGTCTCTTCACCGCAACATCACTCCCATTTGAAAGTGTACCCTATCCGTTTTCATCATCATCATCTCGTAATCCGAATGTGTTGACACCAAATTTCAATAAAAAAATAAAAATTCACAACTTCAGGCGATATAGTACCTTGTAAACCTCACCAAATCCACCTTGACCAATCTTATTATTTTCTGAATAATTATTTGTTGCAGCTTGAATTGTTCTATAATCAAGTTGCAGCGACTCTATGGTTGTTATATCATCTCCTGTTGCACATACTCAATGAAATTAATCAAAAGATTTAAGATTGCTATTTATCATTCGATTCTTAGTTCTTACCATCAAAGGCTGGTGCAGCACTAAAAGTCTTCTTTGCGCTTTTTGCAAGGAAACAATAACCAGCTATGAAAAACAGAACAACAACTATAATAGTCACAACAATGGCTACCACCAACAAATTTGAATTCCCACTTTTCCCTACGTTTCAAACATCATTTGCTTAAGATCCAAGTCAGATGAATTAAAAAAAATTATTCTAATCGTAGAGCTATTTTTCGAGAAATTAGGGGAAAAAACAGAGGAAGAATAAAGAGTTCACCAGGTCGTGGTGGAGATGACACCGGAGGAGTAGAGGCAGGAGGAGGCAGCGGTGGTGGTGGTGATGTCGTGATGGCGGTTTCGTTGTAGAAATCGTAAAGCTCGTATCTTGAATTATGATACATAAAATTGTATCTCCGTTAAAATCGTAAACCAATGCTTTATTATCCAAATTCGAATCAATGTTCACAAAGAAACAAAGAATCAACTCACCTCTTACCAAGCTCAATGAGAACTTCAACAATGGAGATTACAGAGAGAATTACAAATGAAAGTGACAATGAATCAATCTAACTGAATCCTCTAAGGATTACAACAAACTCTTTTAATGTTTCCAACTTCTTCTTTTCCTTTGATCTAAGCCATCCACGTGTCAGCATCCGCCTTTTCTCTTCTAATTCATATCGTGAAAGACTCTATCTGGTTCAGAGTCTTTCCTTTAGCCGTTACCCCCTTCTTTCCTATATCAAATTACAACTAGGGTAAAGAGATCTTCCTCCAATTCTGTAAAGAGGCATTATATTGATGGAGTATTGTAGACAGCTCAAGCAGTCTACTCTACTAAGATCAGGAGTACACTGAGCCAGTACGTATAAAGTTCGGAGTGCGGTCCAATCTGCCTTCATTGTATAGAACTTTCTAGAACTGTTAGCTGCCTCAGCGGCAGCTTGGTTCATCGTGTACGAAACCAAATCTCCGTAAAGCTCTATTTGATTTTGATTAGTTGAAATATTACCGTTCAACATAACCCATGCTCCATCGTATGTAAGAGTAGAGAGAATATTACGATCAGAGAATCGAAGCATACATCATCGTAATAAAGTGTGGCTTCTTTCTCATTCGGGCACAGAATTAAACTTTGACTGACGGAATAGGCCACGCAGTTACGGCAAACTTCTGGCGAGACGTCTCCGCGGCAGAGGAAAAGTCCGGTGACCCTATCGGGGTCTTGTCCGGCCGTGGCGTTTTGAAATCCGGTGGAGTAAGAGGCGTTGCGGGAAGAGAGAGAGGACAAAAGGGCTTTGTGATTAGTGGAGTAAGTGCTGTTTCTGGAGAGCGTTGTTATATTTGGACAAACATGTTTTATGTAGGAAATTTTTTGAGCAGAAGCTCTGAAGATAGTGAGGAAGGAGAAAAGGAAAAGCAAGATGAAAGAGGCGCGAAAAGACATTGTTTGAAATTAACTGATTTGGGTTTAACTTTCTTATCACGAAGCTCCTCATTTATATAATGAATTTATTTTTCCTTGTCTCTGTGATTACTGTAGACTAACGTGAAACGGAGGACAAAAGGAAATAGTAAGTTCATCAATTGGTTGGAAAAATCAACATATTATTAAAGACGACAAGACAAAAAGACTCTTAAAACTTGGTCAAAAGTGAGAATTTATATCGGTGAAACCAATTTTCGCGCAGAGCAATCAATGGAGCATACACGGAAAAATCAAAATCAAATCTTAATGATTACAGATGCCTAACACATCAATTTCTATAGAAAAGAAAAACGTTGACGAGTCCAGTCATCTCAATCTTAGAATGCCATTAGAACCAAAATGCTAAACCTTAATTCCTAAACTGAGTTACGCGAAAACAGGAAAAACGTAGTGATACAGAACTTAGGTGCATATTTTCAAGTCACACAAAATAGGAAGATACAGTAGAAACAAAAACACTCACATGAATATTCAAGACTTAAAAGTCACACAAAATAAGAAAATACTATAGAAGCATTCAAACTTGAACACACAGAAAACTTCCATCTTCAACGAGGCTCTAAATCAGTAATCGACACGTCATTAACAGAATAAGGAATAGATGGACTTGAATCTTACCCCTTGGCTACAAAGTCTTGATCAAGTCAACTCTGGAAGAAAAAACTAGGTTGTTGAGGCACTGGTAGAGTAATTATGTTACTAGTGAGCATCAATATGATTGAAGCTAATTCAGAGCCAACCATATGATTTCAGCAAACGTGAACAGAACTTAAATGCATATTCAAGTCGCACAAAATAGGAAATTACAGTAGAAACAGAACACACATGAATATTCAAGATTTGAAGTCACACAAAATAAGAAAATACTGTAGAAGCATCACTCAAATTTACACACACCGAATACTTTTCATCTTCAACGAGGCTCTAAATCAGTAATCGACACATCATTAACAGAATAAGGACCAGATGGACTTGGATCCAACCCCTCAGCTACAAAGTCTTGTTCAAGTCTACTCTGGAAGTGAAAACCAGGTTGTCGAGGCACTGGTAGAGTAATTGTGTTACTAGTGAGCATCAATATGATTGAAGCCAATGTAGGACGATCTGCAGGATCTTGTTGAACGCACAACAGCGCGATATGGATGCATCTTGTAGCTTCGTTGCTATCATAGTTCTCTCCAATGGACGGATCCACAAGCTCTGATGGTGATCCCTCTCTCCAAAGCCTCCATACCTAACATTATAACCAAAATCCGTTACTGTTTATCTTCACAGTATTGGAAGTTCAAATTTTGAAATTTGGTTTTTGGAACTCACATATGTGACCAAGTTTCTACCATTGCCGTCCTGGTCCAAGCTGCTGTTTCTCTTGCCTGTTATAATCTCAAGAACTAAGACTCCAAAGCTGTAGACATCAGACTTCACAGAGAAATGACCCGTCATTGCATACTCTGGAGACATATAACCACTGGTAGAACACAAGAAAAAAACAAAAACAAAAAAGTGTAACTTCACCCACAAAAAAAGTATGATCTATCCTAAAATTCCTTGCAATTCAAACTTCAGTGCTAAGTGGAGACAAGGGAAAAAATATTTACTATGTTCCAACTATTCTGCTCGTTTCAGCTTGAGTTTGGTCCGTCCCAAAAATCCTTGCAATTCCAAAGTCAGCAATTTTAGGGTTCATATCAGCATCTAAGAGAATGTTACTCGCTTTGAGGTCACGGTGTATGATTGTGAGCCGTGAATCTTGATGAAGATAGAGAATTCCTCGAGCAATCCCTCCAATGATGTTGTATCGTGTTGTCCAGTCCACCTGTCTTTGTTTTGAAGGGTCTGCATATAAATGTACAAAGATTTGCAACCAAATTCCCATAATAGCTAATGAAGGATCAATTATGATTCTCTCAACATATCTATTAAATTGGACTCACCAAAAAGGAAGTAATCCAGGCTTTTATTGGGCACAAACTCGTAGACGAGTATCTTCTCTTCTCCTTGTAAACAAAATCCAAGAAGCCTAACCAGATTTCTGTGCTGAAGCTTTGCCACCAGAACAGCCTCGTTCTTGAACTCTTGTGCGCCTTGACTCGATGTTTTTGAAAGCCTTTTCACAGCAACTTCTGTCCCGTCTGGAAGCACACCCTACAAAGAACAATACATTACTTGGGTGTGTTGTTATCTAAATTCCAAACTCTCTAGGAATTAAACAAACCAGAAAGTGTAAAAAGTTATGCCTTGAAAACTTCTCCAAATCCACCCTGACCGATCTTGTTTCTCTCTGAAAACTTGTTTGTTGCAACTTCAATTGTCTTAAAATCAAATTGCAGCGAGTGTGTAGTCATAATATCGCTGCCAGCTGCTTACAGAAGAAACGTATAGGTTTTTTTCAATTCAAATCACCAAGAAATCACAAGAGTCACCTAACCGAGACTTCATATATCTGGATTTTTATTAGCTCCTATGGCCATGGTGTCTGGATAAAGGATAACGTAAATGATAGGAAACACGTAAAACAACTCACACTGACGATCAAGTGATTGGTATGACCTCCTCCTCCTGAAAACAGCAAATCCTAGAGCAGCCAGTACCAAGAAGACAAATACAGCCGGAACAACAATTGCCACAACGATTCCTTTTGGGATTGATTTTCTATCTGTGCAAGCCATACATAAAAGATAATTTACACAACAGAAAGAAAAAAAAAAAAAAAAGAGAAAGCAAAAGCATACATTTTTGAATCGGTTTTATGACAAATTATCAGGTTCTTGCAATCAAAGTTTTGCTGTTGAAGAATTTACCAGATGCTTGAGATATAAAATAAACTGGCAGTTGAGGCAGAGGTGATGGAGATGAAGGTGGCACTGTTGATGTAATATGATCAAAAGCCCCATTAAAAGGATACAGATCCCACCGGAAAATACAGCTTGGCCTAAACACATAGCCACCTTGCTTCCCATGGCAGCATGCTTGGTAGTCACCAACACTTTTCCGTAGACAGGTTTTGCAGTTTCCCGAAGATAAATCCGGTGTACATTGCATTAATGCATATATATTCTGGAAAGCTGTCAAGGCTGCTATGTTGGCTGCATAGTACTTACTATCAGACAATGATGCATCTTTTCCAGTGGAAGCCTCAGCTATCAATCTAAGCGTTAATCCTACCCATGTTCTATCAAACTCGGTTAAATTATCTTTGATATCCCCAGTATTGTACCCTAAAGAAGGAGGGTCCATATATAGTGACCCAGATAATGAACTGTTGGAGTAACGTACCATACAGAGTGTTTTACCTTCACCAGACCAAGTAAAGGCTTCAGTCTGGTTTGGGCAGCTCCGTAATAACCCGCCAGATGCCTTCTCGATACAATCTGAGCACAGCTCTGGTTCAGCACCAGGGATACACATCCCCACTCCATACACTCGATCAAGTCCTTGGCCAATTGATGCATTGTAGAAGCCATTAGAATTAGAACCATTGGCATTTGAAACGATAGTAGAGAGGACGAGACCACGATTAATAACATATGTACTATTGGGTCTAAAAAAACCATTGTTAACACATGGCTGTGCAGAAACAACACCAAAGCTAACAAGAACAAACCACAAGAGATTACTCTGTTTCATTTTCAAAGGATTGACATTACACAGATCCTTTGAAAACTTGAGTAAGGAGTGTAAAATAACTGTGAGTGTGTTGTCACTTCAATGGCGCACTTCACAAGTTGCCATTTACAGAGAGGATTGCACAAGTCTGCGCTGAGTATTTCCATAAAAAAATGTAACTTTGAGTCAAGCACTAATGAAATCGATCCAATCTAAGCAAATAAAATTCAAGTGGTACCAATTGTAAGCAAATAGACCATCTGTGAAGAAAACACCACACATTGTGCAGCTGATATCAAACTAGAACAAGACGAGAGCTCAAATGATTTCTACAAAAGCAAAGTATGAAAATTAATTAGATGAAAAACATGAAGCCGAGTTATAAACAAAAAAAAAAAATTAATTTACAAGTAAATGACAAAAAAAAAGACGAAACTTCGAACAAATTAAACAAACCGTCAGAACTCAGAACCTTAATTTCCTGATATTCTCCTCATGAACTTTTGTTAACCTTAAATCTGTTCAATCTAAAAGCTTTTATAAATTGCAGACAAGAACTGATGCTTCTTATTTCTGCTTATAAAAACAGAGCACTCTCTAGTCTCTTAAATAGACTTGAGTCACGTACAACAAATTGACCGAATCAAATGCTTAACAACTTGTACTTGTTTCCTGAAGACTCGGAATCAAGACTTATTCTACTTGGACTTATTCAAATGACTTCAACAAATAACTGAAACTCTTTTATTCTTCAAAATCGACACTAAAGCAGAAAGCGAACCCATTCCTAAACCGAATTTAAAACGGGTATTGTGAGCACAAGAACTTAAGTTTATTGAACACAGCTGAATCAGCTGTTTACGAAGAAGAGGAAGAGGAAGAGGGAGAGGGAGAGGGAGATAAAAACACTGAGTTTAAGAAGAAAGAGAATGTTAGTGGGTCAATAGATATAGATTGGGCCACAACAATCAGGCCCATTATACAATTGTCTCTCAACAACAAGAAAGAGAAGAGAGAATATGCATAAAGCTAATTCAGAGCCAACCATATGATTTCAGCAAACGTGAACAAAACTTAAACTTAAACCTATGAGATCTAGAACAAAGGTTTCATACTTTCATAGAATGCCTATATTTCTTACCAAAGAGGAAGTAATCGAGACTTTTATTGGGCACAAACTCGTAGACAAGTATCTTTTCTTCTCCTTCGACAGAGAAGCTGAGAAGTCTAACCAGATTTCTATGTTGGAGCTTTACTACAAGAAGCAGCTCGTTCTTAAACTCTTCTTCACCTTGTCCTGAAGTTTTAGACAGCCTCTTCACAGCAACCTCTGTTCCATTTGGGAACGTTCCCTGTCATTTCATACGATCTTGATTACTCACTAACAGAATTTATTTTTTGTTTTTGTTTTTGCTACTCTAGTTTATAATACAAACTAGTAATTGAGAAATTTGAAGAACATTATACCTTGTAAACTTCACCAAATACACCACGACCTAGCTTGTTACTGTTCTGAAAATTACTAGTTGCAGCTTCAATCACTTTAAAATCGAATTGAAGTGAACCTGAAGTTGTAATATCATCTGGAGCTGAAACTGAAAGCATACATATATAGTGTTATGTTGAAGCTTGTTCAAGGGGCATTAACAGTTTTAATGCAAAGAGTCTAATAATTTCTTACCATCATTTGGTGGTGCAGTACCATAAGTAGTCATTGACCTCCCTACAAAACAAATATAACCATATGAGAAGAACAAAATATAGATATGTATAATTTGAACTAATAATTGTTATAAATGTGTGTCTTTGAGCCAAAAGATCATGAAAAACTCACTTTCAGTTGTAAATTCTTGGTTTTGTTTCTTCCTCCTACAAAGAGCATACACTAGAGCAAGCAGTACACTGATCACCAAGGCGAGAACAACGGTGACTCCAACGATAATTCCTGTAGAAATCTTCCTGCCATCTGGCCAAAGACCAAATTAACTATGATTATTGCGGTTAAGTGAACATATATGAGACTAAAAGCTAGTAGTGTAAGCTAGATTAATGAGTATAAACCCAAGGGTGATGTGAACAGGTCAGATAAATATCAATCATGGTTAGCTAAAAGATTACCAAATCAGAGCTAGACAGGATAGTTTCAGAGATTCTACCTTTTTCACGAGGAGGAGTAGGCGAAGTCTTACTCTCAAAAACTTTAGGAAAGAGATTCCAGAATGAATAGAGATCCCATCGCATAAAATAGCTCGTGCTCAAACTCATGCCTGAACCTGTTCTCTCATGGCAGTTCAACCTAGTGCCATTCAAATTCTGTCTTAAACAGTTGGCACAGTTCCCCGGAGATATATCTTTACTGCATTGCACGAAACCGAAGATGTCTCGGGGAGTAGGGCTCCGATTAATATTTTGTGTGCGGCACCATAGTACATTGGGTTGGACGGCGAGGTAGCTGCATCTATCAAACGAAGCATAAAAACATACCATGTTTGATCGACCTCTGTCAAGTTGACTTGGAAATCTGCGGTATTGCACTCATAATAAAATGGTTTCATCTCGAGTAAACCAAAAAATGAACGGTTGGGGTAACGTATCATACAATGAGTCTTCTTGTAGGTCCAGTCGAAGCCTTCTGTTTGGTTTTGACATTCGTCTGTCAACCTCTTAGAAACACGATCGATACATGTTGAGCAATGCGTTGGTTGAGCACCTTGGAGGCACGTCCCGGCAGACGTACACCCGATCGGGTCTTTGTCCAAAGGAAGCATTGTAAAAACCGCCTTGAGCTGAGACATTAGAAGCGAGATTAGAGAGGAGAAGGCCACGGTTTGTATCATACTGAGGTGTAAAAACACCAGTTTTCCCACATTTTTGTGCTGATAAAACAGGAAAGCTTACAAAGAAAAACAAGAAGACTGGGAAGAGATTAGTCAGTTTCATTTTCAATATCATACAGATGTTGTTTGGGTTAGGCTAGCAACAATGTGTATGTATATTGCATATATATATGTTCATTGCAAGTTTTCCTTGACCCCTTTTTTTTTTGGTTTTTTGTCCTTGACCCATTGCTCAATGGTCCACTCTAAGTCAATGCATATCGTGCTGACTCATGTGCAATTTTTCTTGACTCAAGCGTCTTGAAGGAGCTGTAATTTGTACAAAGATTGTTGATTATATGATTCGGCACCCAGAATAACACGTTATATTATCTTCTAGGTAGACATGCCAAAAGCATACAGACGAAGATACATAAAGATAGAGAAAAGGAAAATGGAAGATGGACCAGCGCAGAGAAAGCAGCAATCAATGGAGCCTACAAGAAGGACAACTACAAAATTATAACCTAATTTCGATGACTAAACATGTCCAACACGTCAACTTCTAAAGACTGTGGTACCAACCCAGCAATCTAAATCCTAGAGCGCCATTAGAACCATAATGTTAAAACCCTAATTCCTTAAACTGAGTTTAGCTAGAGACTTACAAATGCTGATTCGGAACAATCAGTTAATAGCTTAAGTTTCCGATTTATATGATAACGGATTTAAACCGAACAAGTATTTGGTTTAATACCTGGGATGCAGTGATGCACAATGACATGGCCCCACTGACCTAAACAAGCCATCACGAGCCAAATTGGTTTGGGTTTACATTCATGACAAACCCATCCAAATGTTAATGCAACTTATAGTGGAACCTAACTTGTCAAACAAGTTAGGAACATACTGTAGAAACTAGAAACATCACATTAGACGCCAAAAAAAAAAATCAGTAATCGGCGAGTCATTAATGGAATATTGATCAGATCAATTGTTATCTCTTTGGTATTATAACCAATCTCCATTCTTTTTCAATAGTCTAGAATCCTCATATAAAATATCTTATATAAAAACAAAATTTATATATGACAAGTACAGAGAGGATAAACATGATGGTCAAAAACAGAATATTTGAAAAGGAACGGATTTGGATGAAACCAATTTTTACACACATCATATCAGTTGTAAATCGCTGTGGTCAATAAACTGATAAAACAGAGAAATGAACGTTGGGTAACAAACAGACTGTAGCTTCAGTACCTGGGATGCACAATGCGGAAGCTTAGATCTGACCGTTCCTTTCACCGACCTAAGGCAGTGTAGAAGCCATCTCAAGCCGTGACTTGGAAGCAAGAGACATAAGGTTATGTACTATCATAAGTATCAGAGTCCGAAAATACAGAACGTCTGGACATAGTTGCCTGAATCATTAACGAAACTGACACGATATCCTCCAGAAATTCAATTAAGGTGCTTTGATTACAAATTTACAGTCACACAACACAAAAATGAGAGTAGCGTACAATCTGAGAAAGAAATGTATGGAGACTGGAGCTCTAAGATTCTAAAGCCAAAAAAAATGACTCAGTAAACAGAGAACATCAAGATTGATCTTTAACGAGGATCTAAATCACTAATTGTTGCATCAGTGGTAGAGAAAGGAATAAAACCTGACTCCAAATCTCCAGCTGCTAAGTCGTGACCACGTGTGCTTCCGAAGAAAAATCCAGGTTGGTGAGGCACCGGTAAAGTGATTGTGTTACTAGTTAGCATTATGATGATTGTTGACAAAGTTGGACGATCCGTGGGATTTTCTTGCACACATAACAACGCGATATGGATGAATCTGGTAACTTCACTGCTGTCACAACTCTCTCCAACATCTGGATCCATTAGCTCAAATGGCGACCCATTTCTCCAAAGCCTCCATGCCTACATAAGGATCGATTAACTAAATACTCAGAAACCTGATTGAAGTTAAGAGAAGTATGTGTTTCGATATTTCTATCTTCATACTCACATATGTGACCAAGTTGCTGCCATTAGTGTCTGTTTGGTGGAAGCTGCTATTCCGCTTGCCGCTAATAATCTCGAGAATTAAGACCCCAAAGCTATAGACATCAGATTTTGTGGAATACAGGCCATGCATAGCGTACTCAGGAGACATATAACCGCTGAAACATAGAGTGAAATTTGAGCAAACGGATGACAAGAAAGGTTTCTCAAAGACTTCAACTCGTAGGAAGAAGAGAAATTACTATGTTCCAACTACTCTGTTTGTATTTTCAAGGGTTTGGTCAATCTCAATAATCCTGGCCGTGCCAAAATCCGCAATTTTGGGGTTCATATCTGCATCTAAAAGAATGTTACTGGCTTTGAGGTCACGGTGTATGATTGTAAGCCGTGAATCTTGATGAAGGTATAGAACTCCTCGAGCAATCCCTGTAATAATCTTGTTTCGCGTTGTCCAATCCAATTGACCTTTCTTTTCAGGGTCTGCACAAACAGAGATAGTCATTAGCATATGACTAAGAACCTAGGTTTCAAGAGAAGTATTGAAGCTGCAACATACCAAACAATAGATAATCAAGGCTCTTGTTGGGAACTAGCTCGTACACGAGAATCTTTTCTCCTCCATCCAAACAAAAGCCAAGAAGCCTAACCAGGTTCCTATGTTGAAGCCTTGCTACTAAAACAGCCTCAGTCTTGAACTCTTGTGCACCTTGTCCTGATGTTTTCGACAGTCTCTTGACCGCGACTTCAGTTCCATTTGGAAGTATACCCTGAAAGAATTGACATTTACCAAACCATGACAGTCAAAGTTTCATACCATCAACTTTTTTTTTTTTTTTTTTTTTTTGCTTAATGGGTTAATTATATTAAAACAAAAAAAAAGTTTACAAATGGAAGAATAACAGAGGATATAGATGGGAAGATAACAAAAAAGGAATAGAGAAAAGAGAAGAGAGAAAGGGAATAGAGAACAAAAGTTAAAGAAGTTATTGTACCTTGTATACTTCACCAAATCCACCTTGACCTAGCCTGTTACTCCTGGAAAACTTATCAGTTGCAGCTTCAATCGTCTTAAAATCGAATTGCAATGAATGCGTAGTTGAAAAATCATCACCAGCTACACAGCAAAAATTCACATTTTGAAACGATAACTTTTCTAAATCAACATCGTCTCCTAGCTAAGAAACACTAGCTATAAGAGAAACAGAGCACGGAAACAAATCCCACAAATAAGTCGCAAAATTTCACGAAATAATACAAAATTTCCCTCACTTGATTTTGATTTTCAATTAAACTCACATTGGAAATCAACTTCTCGGTATGATTTTTTCCTCCGATAAAAAGCAAACGCAAGAGCGAGCAGCGGCAAGACAATGGCGATTATCGCAACCACAATTCCCACAATTGCTCCCACTGAAAGCGAGTCGCTATCTACACAGTCGCCAGCACCAAGTTAAGATCAATCTACAGTTTCTTCTGGATTCGGCCTAATGCTTTTAAATCAAAATAAATCATTTTGTACACATTTATTCCCCTAAATTATCACAAAATATTGAACGTGAAATAAAATAAAAATATTATCTCTGACATGTCAATTCGGTCAACGCCGGACGTAGATAACTAGTTATTTAAGTCCACGAGAAAACAAATTAATCCTTTTTAATATATTTAAAAAAAAATCGAAATCTTTCGAGTTGAATAGAGTTTATTTTCTTGGGGATTAGTCCTATCGAGTTTGACTCTTCCTAAAATCCTAAGAATAAAGAGAGTTGTTTGTCAAAATCCAAAAGTGTTTTTTTGGTCAAATGTTTGACATGTTTATGGTACGATTTCAAATCATATGAAAAACTCATCATTATTTTAAAAAATGAATGTGAAAGGTAAGCATAACGATGACATAGCGCACACAAATTGACTTATACCAACGAATATAATTAAAATATTGATAACTTGTTTGTTCAATTTTTTACGTTTTCAGCTATAAAATGTTCTTGCTGTAATCAAAATTAAGACTTAAGAGAGAGTTAATGTTTTTCTTTTTTGGTGAAATTGGCTAGAAAAGTTCCCTAAAGATTTTGAAAGATTAATTTTCAAAAAAGCAAAGAAAAAGAGTTTGAAAAATAAAAAGGTGAAATTGGTGAGAAATCCAGTTTTGAAAAGTTCCCTAAAGTCTAAAAAGATTGTTTGGTGGTAAAGTACACAAACCTTTTTTAGTAGTACCAACTCCAATATTATCAAAAGCTCCTAAGAATGGATAAAGATCCCACCGGACGTAACAGCTTGACCTCCGAGTAGCACCGCCTATATTTGCACGGCAACAGTCTTGATAGCTCCGAACATTAGCTCGGAGACAAGCATCACAATTCGCCGGAGATAAATCTGGAGTGCATTCCATCAAGGAGTAAACTCGCTGAAACGTCGTCACTGACGTCACGCTCGCCGCATGATACTTACTACTAGAAGACGATGAAACTCCATTACGTCCCGAGGAAGCAGAATCTATCATTCCAAGTATGAAAGCGTCCCAAATTCTATGGAAGTCCGAAACATTCGACGTGATGTTTCCGCCATTGAACCTTACTGTGTGTGGCTCTAGATCCATCGATCCAAAGAAAGAACGGTTCGCGTAACGAATCATGCAAAGAGTATTTGTGCCTGGCCATGAGTAAGCTTCTGTTTGGTTAGGACAGTTTTGTAGTAGCTCTGTAACTCCTTCGGCTAAACAATCTGAGCAATCTTTTGATTCAGATCCAGGGATGCATAAACCCATTGCGAAGACTCGGTTTGGTTCTTGCCCTATCGAAGAGTTGTAGAAGAAGCCTTCTTGAGCCGTGACATTAGAGGCAAGAGACGAGAGGATGAGTCGACGGTTTAAGTCATAAGTAGTGTTTGGTCTGAAAGTCCCTGCACTGTCCACGCAAATCTGACCGGATACAAAGACGAAACAGAAGGTCATGAGTGCGGATAAGAAGATCGGCAAAAGATTGCTTTTACCCATTTTTTCAAGATTATGTTTTTTCTTCTTGTGTTTGGCTCTGTAGGCTTTATATATATTGGCACTGTCAAAACTGGAGGCTCAAAATACTTGATGAAAGCAGTGGAGTTGGTAAAGACTTTGGATATGGGAAGTCAATAATAATCGTTAGTTAATATAGATTTTATTTTGTTTAATGAAAAATTTGGAGAATTTTAAATGTTCAACGTGATACTGTTTTGACCAAAAAGTTAAAAAAAACGTGTTCGTGTTGTTCATTGGTGATTAGCGTGTTCATAATAGTGACCCCATCCACGGAAACAATATGTGTGTTACATGTAGCCGCATAAACAATTTATTATCTAAATGTTTAAGGATGAAAGTGATAGATCAAGAAACGAGATTTTTTTAACGTAGCATTATTTCTCTGTTTTCTTTACTTGTTTCGTTTTGGTTTACATTAGTATATCTCTCTGTTTTATTTTTAAATTGAGATGGCAACAAAATTCCCTAAAGTCAACCGTGACGTGGATTTTCAACGAGGATTAACATCGGTGATAGTTGCTTCATCTACAGAACAAGTAAAAGACATGCTGCTAGATTGACCCGGCTCTGATCCCTGGGCTGAGCCTGATGGGTTCGATCCTGGTCCGGTCCTGAAGAAAAAACCAGGTGGCAAAGGCACAGGCAGAGTCATTGAGCTGGTTGTGAGCATTTGGTGAATCGTAGACATTATTGGACGATCTGCCGGATTTTCTTGAACACATAACAACCCAATATGGATGTATCTAATGACTTCATCGATTATACAATCTTCTATGATACCAGGATCTATGAGCTCTGGCAATGATTTGCTCTCCCAAAGTTTCCAGACCTGTAAAAGTTATGTAAATATATATTTAGACCTATGCAAACAAAGTTTGAGACTTTATTAGTTTTGTAATGCTTACATATGTGACTAAGTTGTTAACTAAACCATCCATCTGGTAGAAGCTACTATTCTTTTTTCCACTAATGATCTCAAGAGTCAATACTCCAAAGCTATAGACATCTGACTTAATCGAGAACTGGCCATGTGTCACATACTCGGGAGGCATGTAACCGCTGCAAAAATACAATTTAATCAGCATCAGAAGTGTTCATTTGATCGAATTTCATCATGACTGTTTATGATATATACTTACAAGGTTCCAACTACTCTTGCTGTATTGGCTACAGTTTGGTCTATTCCAAAGATCCTTGCCATTCCAAAATCAGCGATTTTCGGGTTCATGTTGGCATCTAAGAGAATGTTACTCGCTTTGAGGTCACGATGTATGATTTTCAGTCGTGAATCTTGATGAAGATATAGAATTCCACGAGTAATCCCACCGATGATGTTGCGTCGCACTGTCCAGTCCAACTGAGTTCTCTTTTCAGGGTCTGCATAGTTATATACATAATTAGCTACATACAAAAAGAACAATAGACAAAAAGCATATTTTCAGTTAAAAAATAACAGACCGAAGAGGAAATAATCGAGGCTTTTGTTAGGAACAAACTCATATACGAGTAACTTCTCGTCTCCTTCCAGCGAAAACCCGAGAAGTCTAACAAGATTTATGTGCTGAAGCTTTGCAACAACAACAACCTCATTCTTGAACTCTACTTCACCTTGTCCTGATGTTTTCGACAATCTTTTTACCGCAATTTCAGTGCCATTCATGAGCATACCCTTGAAAATATAATTTTGCAAAATTAAGCATAACCGATTCTCCATAAAAGAAGCAAGTAAGGTAGACAAAGAGTATATACTATACCTTGTAAACTTCACCAAATCCACCAGCACCAAGCTTGTTACTCTCAGAAAAGTTACTCGTTGCAGCTTCAATTGTCTTTAAATCAAATTGAATAGATTCCGCTTCATTAATAAAACCAGTCAATATTAAGCTCGTGCAAAAGTTCTACTTCAATCCTTTTAGTCTAAAAAACCGAAACCAAACAAAGGTTAAACAGACAAACAAAGAAACAACTAACTTACTTGGAAGTATAATTTCTTGCTGTTGCTTTCTTCTCTTGCAAATAACCAAGCCTACAACAATCAATATTATGGCAACAACAATACCAATGACTATGGCCGCGATAATTCCTCCTGAGCTTCTTCTATCTGCAAAAAACAAAATTCACCAAAAACACAATTATGCAAAGCCTAAAAGGTAAGACAAGTTTACTCTGAAATGTTACTAAAAGGACTTGCCTTTCTTGGTTATATTGGTCCCGTTGGCTACAGAAGGCGTCTTCGAAGGCGGTGAATGCGGCAACGAAGGCGTTGGTGGAAGTATGCCATGAATACCATCAAAAGCACCAAAGAAAGTATACAATTCCCACCTGAAAAAGCAACTTGGCAGCAATATAATGCCGCCTTTCTTCCCATGGTACCTCGTATTATAGTAATCAATACTTTTTTCCAGGCAAATTTTACAATCCTCTGAAGAAAGATCTGGAATGCATTGCATCAACACCGATATATTCCCGTAAACCGGCTCTGGAGCTACATCCTTTGCATAATATTTACTAGAAGATGATAAAGAAGAAGAAGAAGAAGTAGATGATGAATTGTTTCTCACCGAAGAAGAAGCTCTTGCGATGGTACGAAACATCAACTTGTCCCACACACTATCAAATTCCTTCTGGGTTTCTTTGTTTATGTCATTGACATTGTTTAATACATCATATGGCTCCAAGGCCAGTAGCCCGGAGAAGGACTTGTTAGAGTAGCGAACAACGCAAAGGATATCTTCACCTTGCCATGAGAAAGCGTCTCTTTGGTTCCGACAGATCTGAAGCAAACTATCTGAGGCAGTCTGGATACAGTAAGAGCAAACATCGGGTTCAGCACCTGGAGCACACATCCCCATGGCGTAGACTCGGTCCGGACCAATCCCGATCGAAACATTGAAGTAGCCGTCGTGAGACGTGACGTTAGAAGCGATAGCAGAGAGGATGAGTCTGCGGTTCTTGTCATAAGGACTGTTGAGTTTGAAGATCCCAGCAGTCCTGTCACAATTTTGAGCAGAAACAGAAATAGCACTAAAGCTTATGATGAAGAAGAAGAAAAAACAGAGGACAGATTCACAATTCTTCTTCGCCATTTTTGTTTTCTTTAGATAATGTTAATGTGTGATTCGTATGGTTTGGCAGTTGGCACTTGCTCTTATCCATTTAATGATATGGTTGAATTTTCTACTTGAATGACTCATACACCTTAAAAAATTTGACTACTTTGGAATTTTGTGGGAGACTTTATTAGAGCACCTCCAATGGTAGGAGAGAGAGTTTTTAGGGAGGGGTTCTTAGCATTAAAAATTTATAAACTGTATTGGTAAACGTGCAATTCTTATTTAATAGTTTTTAGAACCGATTCTTAACAGAGTTTTAAGTTTATTATTAAAAATGCTAAAAACCCCTCATGGGATTCTCATGGTTGGAGATGCTCATTCTATAAGTCTATCTTTGACACATGTTATCGAGACACATGCTTTCAATATTTTATTATTATTATATTTTTTTTTTTGTTAAAGACATGATTTCAATTTTGATGAGGACTAACAGTAACGATCGATGCACTCTGAAGAAAAGTCCGGGTGGTTGAGGCACATGCTTAGGCGTTGTGGAATATTTTTCTTTAATCCATACATACGTGTTGGTCAGCGAATTAGTGTTTCAGGATGAAGAAAGTGATAGATTAATTTCATAACGTGGCATTGTTTCTTTGTTTTGTTATTGAGAAAACGAGAAAATTATTTATGTCAAGCGGGATGTAAAGTCGCCAAAACTGACCTGATTACGGATTGCCTACTTTGCATAATTAGGCAATTCTAATTTCATAGTAAAAAATTATGAACCCTTATACCAATAACTCAATGAGATTGCGCGCTTTAGCCTTCTAGGACTTATTAAGTACTTGTCTAGTTGTCTTCCAGGGAACAAAACAATTGAGCTTAGTCTTTTAGGGTATTTCGGTTGCTTGAATTCCAAGTTATGTGTTAATTGTAAAGTTTCTTCTATAACTAAAGACACCCCCTAATTAAAATAAAACAAAATAATAAATACTAAAGACATTCCAAATTTCCAGAGTGAAAATTTCTATAGTGAACCTGAATCATTTTCTCTCTAGAATTTTCTGTACAGCTAAAGTTCCGTTTCATGCAAGTCTCCTTTAGTGAAAACTCTGACAAGTCCACCACACCACACCTAAAACGTCTAGAAAAATAAATATTCAGAGGAAAAAGAAAAGCAAACGTTTGATTAGTAAAACAAAATGTATATTTGAATGAGTAACTATCGCATTTTTATTTGTTTTTTGTTGAATTACTCGTCAAGAGTTGACGTTGACGTGGATAAATTGTGTTCTCTTACAGATAATTATTATTCGGCTTTAGATTGATCAAGACTCAACAAAACCGAAAGAAAAAAACAGAGACGAAGGGAGAAGAATTGGAGAAATGTCTGGTTATGCCTCTTTTGGCTCTCTCTTCCTTTTCGCCTTTCTCGCAAGCTTGAGTTCTTCTATTCAGCAACAAATTTTATAAGACCCTCGTTACTTATACCATGTTTGTCCTAACACGACAACTTACTCCAAAAACAGCACTTACTCGTCCAATCTTAGAACCCTTTTGTCCATTCTTTCTCCCAACGGCCATTTTTTCTCCAACGGATTCTATAGCACCGCCGTAGGTCAGAGCCCTGACGTGGTATACGGGCTTTTCCTATGCCGGGGAGATCTCTCGCCGGAAGTCTGTCGTGACTGCGTTGTCTTTGCTGCCAACGACACTCCGAATCGATGTCCAGAACTGAAAGTGGGCTTAATATGGTATGACGAGTGTATGCTTCGATATGCTGACCAGAATATCTTCTTGGGAACTTCACTCCAAAATGGAACTAATGGATTACTCATGTGGAACACCCAGAATGTTACATCTAACGAACAAGACCGTTTCAGAGATTTGGTCTTGTCCACGATGAACCAATCCGCTACGGAAGCTGCGATTAGTAATAGAAGATTCAATGCGAGAAAGGACAATTTTACCGCATTCCAGACTTTTTACGTGTTGGTTCAGTGCGTTCTTGATCTGGCGAGAGAAAACTGCTTAAATTGTTTGCAACGAATCATCGCTCAATTACCCATTGACAAAATTGGAGGAAGAGTTGTTGTACCGAGTTGTAATGCCAGGTTCGAGCTTTATCAGTTCTTCAACGAAACCATCCTTAGAACGCCTCCACCTCAGCTCGATTCAGGTCTGATCATTCGATTTTCCTTTACATGTTTTCTTTTGTGACATTCAAGATTTTGGGTTTCGTATGTAATCTGAGGCCAACTATTTCTGTGTGAATACAGGAGGAGAAGGTGGAAACTCCTCTGTCATAATAATCGCTGTTGTTGTTCCAATCGCTGTCCTTATTATTATTATTATTTTCGCTGTTTTAAGAGTCCGGGATAAGAAAACAAAAACTATTTATGAGACAGAACTACTTGCTGTAGGTAAAAGCTTATCTTTTAAAGCCGAATGGGATATTTCTGCTGTGTTCTATCGTAATTCAACTGTTGAAATTGTTTCTACAGACAAGGATGATATTACGACTGCAGGCTCACTTCAATTTGATTTTAAGGCGATTGAAGCAGCAACGGACAAATTTTCGGAAACTAACAACTTGGTGAAGGTGGTTTTGGCCAAGTCTACAAGGTATTAATATCGTTGCAAATCTTCTACGTTGTGTTTAAACTCCTCTCCGCTCTCTAAGTTTTGAATCGAAACAAATCATGTATAGCTTTAAATTATAAACAAATCATGTATCGTTACATGATGTTTCTTTCTATTCAAACCACTATATACTCTGTTGTGTTCACCACAATTAACTAATGTTAAAACACTTTCCCGCAATATTCTGTTTTTTTCACTGTTTTCGAATCAAATCTCACACTCACTTTGAACATTGAGCTGTGTAAGGGATTAGGTGCAACAACCTTTTCAAGTGTGTAGAATCTTTGTATTACCATACTATAGAGCTGCGGAACGCAACAAACTCTAGTATTTATCTTCCTTTTTACAGAATTGCATTCAAGTTCTTCTTCAGGTTCGAGGCTGATCTTACAACCAATCTCCACACCAAGGATTCTTTTTAAAAACTATACCTGTAGGGTACATTTCCTAGCGGAGTACAGATTGCAGTGAAGAGGCTATCGAAAACATCAGGGCAAGGAGAAAAAGAGTTCGAGAATGAAGTTCTTGTTGTTGCAAAGCTTCAACACAGAAATTTGGTCAGGCTTCTCGGATTTTGCATGGAGGGAGAAGAGAAGATACTTATATATGAGTTTGTGCCCAACAAAAGCCTCGATTACTTCCTTTTTGGTTAGTGAAATTCAGTCATAGCTTAAGATATGTTTTTTGTAAGCCTCGATTATCTATGAGTTTTGCATGCCATTCTTTGTTTTTAAATTGTGAAACTGGCTGATGCAGACTCTACATTAAAAATCCACCTTAGCTGGACAATACGGTACAAGATCATTGGAGGAATTGCTAGAGGAATTCTTTATCTTCATCAAGATTCATGACTCACAATCATACATCGCGACCTCAAAGCAGGTAACATCCTCTTGGATGCTGATATGAACCCACAAGTTGCAGATTTTGGAATGGCGAGGATATTTGGAATGGACCAAACAGAAGCCAATACGAGAAGAATTGTTGGAACCTAGTAAGTTTTGCTCTTGCCATTAATTGCCTACGTAGACTGTAATAATACGCTTTTATTAACTCAACATTTAAGTACTGTTTCAGTGGTTACATTGTCTCCCGAGTATGCGATGTATGGCCATTTCTCTATGAAATCAGATGTGTATAGTTTTGGGATCCTAGTTCTAGAGATTATAAGTGGCAAGAAGAACAATAGTATCTATCAAATGGATGGTGGTGCTGGCAATTTGGTTACCTATGTGAGTATAGAACCTTTAAAATTTCCATTTTGTTTTTGCTTAAATTGACAGTTACCAAAGTTCTAATTATTAAAATGTTCAACAGACTTGGAGACTATGGAAACAATGGATCACCATTAGAGCTCGTGGATCCGTCCTTTGGAGATAACTATCAAACAGACGATATTAAAAGGTGCATCCATATCGCGTTACTATGTGTCTTGAAATTTTTAGCGGAAAGAAGAACAGTAGTCTCTATCAAATGGATGGTAGTGTTGGTAACTTGGTTACATATGTGAGTATAGAGCCTTACAATTTCATTTTTTTTTTGCTTTATTTAAAAGTGACCAAAGTATAAAATTATTAAAATGTTCGTTAGACTTGGAGACTATGGAGCAATGGGTCGCCATTAGAGCTTGCGGATCTATCCTTTGGAGATAACTATCAAACAGACGAAATTACAAGGCGCATCCATATCGCTTTATTATGTGTTCAAGAAGATGCTGAAGATCGCCCAACCATGTCAGCGATACTCCAAATGCTCACTACTAGCTCGATCGCTCTCGCGGTGCCTAGACCACCTGGATTTTACTTTCGGAGTAGGCATGAACAAGTAGTAGAAGTGGGTCCCTCTAGGGATACGCTCGCTCTGTGTTCAATCGATGATGCTTCCATTACTAGTGTAGCTCCTCGTTGAAAACAAAACCTATTCATAAATCTAAAACTTGTGCTATATGATTCTAGACTATTAAACATATTCAGATCCAGCCCAGACCTAGTGGTGGATGTTGGTAAAAATCTTTTTCCTTTTCTTTTTCATAATTCAGTTTTAGGCTTTATAGCCTAATACTGAAAACCACTCATTAAGATTGAGAAGAAAACTACGATTGTTTATGGGCCTGACTTGCCCATTAGAAGAGATTTGAGTCAGTATTGGATTAGAAATTTCAGAAGAAAAAGAAAAGTCAACGTTTGATTAGTAAACAAAATGTCTTATTCGAATGTGCAACAACCAACTATCGCATTTTGTTTTTTTTTTTTTTGTTTTTTGAATAAGTCAAATTACTCGATGTCAAAAAAAAAGGAAGTCAAATTACGCGTCAAGAGTTGACGTTGACGTGCAGATTTTGTATTCTCTTAGCGTTTAGAGTCCTTACTCTATAGTTAACTATGTGGCTTTAGATTGAACAAGACTCAAACAAAACAAAACCAACAAAAAAAAAGAGAGAAAAGAGAAGAATTGGAGAAATGTCTGGTTATGCCTCTTTTGGTTCTCTCTTCCTTTTCGCCTTCCTCGCAAGCTTGAATTCTTCTATTCAGCAACAAGTCCCTAATTACTTATACCATTTTTGTAACACGACAACTTACTCCAAAAACAGCACTTACTCATCCAATGTTAGAACCCTTTTGTCCACTCTTTCTTCCAACGACCATTATTTCTCCACTGGATCCTATACCACCGCCGCAGGTCGGAGTCCTGACGTGGTATATGGGTTTTTCGTATGCCGGGGAGATCTCTCGCCGGAAGCCTGTGGTGACTGCGTTGTCTTTGCTGTCACCGACACTCTGAATCGATGTCCAGAACGGAAAGTGGGTTTAATATGGTATGACGAGTGTGTGCTTCAATATGCTGACTATAATATCTTCTTGGGAATTTCACACCAAAATGGAAGCATACTCAGGTCGAACACCACGAATGTTACATCTAACGAACAAGACCGCTTCAGAGATGTGCTCTTGTCCACGATGAACAAATCCGCTACGGAAGCTGCGATTAGTAATAGAAGATTCAATGCGAGAAAGGACAATTTTACCGCATTCCAGACTTTGTACGTGTTGGTTCAGTGCATTTTTGATTTGCCGAGCGAAAAGTGCTTAAGTTGTTTGCAAGGGATTATCGTTCAGTTACACACTGACAAAATTGGGGGAAGAGTTGTTGTACCGAGATGTAATGCCAGGTTCGAGCTTTATCCGTTCTTCAACGAAACCATCCTTAGAACGCCTCCACTTCAGCTCGATCCAGGTCTGATCATTCGATTTTCCCTTTGATTACATGTTTTCTTTTGTGACATTCAAGATTTGGGGTTTCATATGTAATCTGAGGCCAACTGTTTATCTGTGTGAATACAGGAGGAGAAGGTGGAAAATCCTCTGTCATAGTAATCGCTGTTGTTGTTCCAGTTGCCGTCCTTATTATTATTATTATTTTCGTAGCTGTTTGTTGTGTGCTGGCTAAGAAAACAAAGACTATTTATGAGACAGAACTACTTGCTGTAGGTAAAAGACTCCTCTTTTAAAGCCGAATGGGATATTTCTGCTGTGTTCTATCGTAATTGAACTGTTGAAACTGTTTCTACAGAGAAGGATGATATTACGAGCGCAGGCTCACTTCAATTTGATTTTAAGGCGATTGAAGCAGCAACGGATAAATTTTCGGAAACTAACAAACTTGGTGAAGGTGGATTTGGCCAAGTCTACAAGGTATTGTTATATCGTTGCAAATGTTATACAATGTGTTAAAAATTTTGAAACTCCTCACCGCTCTGTTAAGTTTTGAATCGAAACGAATCATATAAATCACTTTCCCGCAATACTCTGTTTTTTCCCCTGTTTTCGAATCAAATCTCACACTTACTTTGAACATTGAGCTGTGTATGGGATTAGGTGCAACAACCTTTTTAACCGTGTAGAATCTTTCTTTCATCATGCTACAGAGCTGCGGAACACAATAAACTCTAATGATTCTTTTTAAAATCAATTATACTTGTAGGGTACATTTCCTAGTGGAGTACAGATTGCAGTGAAGAGGCTATCGAAAACATCAGGGCAAGGCGAAAAAGAGTTCGAGAATGAAGTTCTTGTTGTTGCAAAACTTCAACATAGAAATTTGGTCAGACTTCTTGGATTTTCCATGGAGGGAGAAGAGAAGATACTTATCTATGAGTTTGTGCCCAACAAAAGCCTCGATTATTTCCTTTTTGGTCAGTCAAATTCAATCATAGCCTAAGATATGTTTTGTAAATTGATGCCATCTTTGTTTTTAACATTATAAAAGCGGATGGTGCAGACTCTACATTAAAGAGCCAGCTTAGCTGGAGAATACGGTACAAGATCATTGGAGGAATTGCCAGAGGAATTCTTTATCTTCATCAAGATTCACGACTCACAATCATACATCGCGACCTCAAAGCGGGTAACATCCTCTTGGATGCTGATATGAACCCAAAAGTTGCAGATTTTGGAATGGCGAGGATATTTGGAATGGACCAAACAGAAGCCAAGACGAGAAGAATAGTTGGAACCTAGTAAGTTTTGCTCGTGCCATTAATTGCCTACGTAGACTGTAACACGTTTCTATTAACTCAACATTTAAGTACTGTTTCAGTGGTTACATGTCTCCTGAGTATGCGATGTACGGCAATTTCTCTATGAAATCAGATGTGTATAGTTTTGGGATCCTAGTTCTAGAGATTATAAGTGGCAAGAAGAACAGTAGTCTCAATCAAATGGATGGTGGTGTTTGCAACTTGGTTACCTATGTGAGTATAGAACCTTTAAAATTTCCATTTTGTTTTTGCTTAATTTGACTGTTACCATAGTTCTTAATTATTAAAATGTTCAACAGACTTGGAGACTATGGAACAATGGATCACCATTAGAGCTCGTGGATCTGTCCTTTGGAGATAACTATCAAACAGACGATATTACAAGGTGCATCCATATCGCGTTACTATGTGTTCAAGAAGATGCTGAAGATCGTCCGAACATGTCAGAGATCGTCCAGATGCTCACAACTAGCTCAATCGCCCTCGCCGTTCCTCAACAACCTGGATTTTTCTTCCGAAATAGGCTTGAACAAGTTGGAGGAGCAGGTCCATCGATGAACTCGTCGGCCCTCTGTTCCATCGATGATGCTTCTATTACTGATGTATCACCACGTTGAAGACAAAGCTTTTTCATAAATCTAAATGGTGTGATATATGATTCTATACTATTAAGTATCGACAGTGAAAAAAGCATTCGTCCAAGATATATTTTTTCATAATCTTGAAAGAAGTCATTTTCTATACATGGATTCAATGTTAATACCATGAGCTGTACGAAATTGACCAAATCGTCATTGAATTTTGTAACGTAGACTTTGGATGATCAGTCAATGTCTGAGTTAGGTGACTTAGCTCTTAGAGAGCCTAATTCGCACCTTTCAATTGCCCCTTTTCAAGAAGTTTGATATCTGGAAGAGAAACTACGTCAGTTTTCCTATCGTTTTAAGAAAAAAGGAATTCACTTATGCATAAGCCGCCGTGGAAGAAGATTAAAGAAAAACCAAAGAGAATAATCAGAACTATAGAAAGACTAATCTTTGATAGAGCATAAGCCGCCGAGGAAGAAGATTAAAGAAAAACCAAAGATACTCTGCGATGCTCACAGGCTACACTTGTATCTTGGACATGGGCTAGATTTGTTTTTTTTCACAAAATAGCACTTTCGTGTCTTGCATACAAAAAGTTAAATGAAGACTTTAATTCTTGGAGATCTGACAAGTTTTCTTTGTAGCAGAAGACTTTAATTCTTGTTTTTGATAGTTTGTCTTTGATTCATCTAATCCTTTCTTTGACACTTTACTTAGCACAAGAAGACAACTAGAGAAAAGTATTTTTTTTGCTAAATACTCTTATTAGAATCCACATAAGGGAGCCGACTTTAATGTATATAGATTCTTTGTTGATTTTAATAAATAGTCTCAGAGTAATGTGACACCATATATTGTACTTGCTGTTATTCATTAAACTTTGGTTACGTTAGTAAAGAGAGCCTTTGGTCATTTAGAATTATCGGTTGCCATGGTTTCCTCTCATAAGTTTCTTCTGCTGACTTTTTCAACAGTAGCTCTCATTCTAGCTGGAGAGTCACAGAACAAAAGTATCGAAAGACGAGGAAAAGGAGATGAGTTAGTTATGGCTTTTTCTGCCACCAGAATCACTTTCTATTCAAACCACATCAAGTTTATCAGTTTTTTTTTTTTTTGTTTTTTTTTTTTGCAATTCTGTAGACTGAACATGGTGATATATTGGATTGCATAGACATTCACAAGCAGCTAACCTTTGATCACCCTCTGCTCAAGAACCATTCTATTCAGGTTTCAAGAGTTCCCTACTTTGAGTTAAAAAAAATTAAAAGATCTTAATTGTGAATGGATTGAAATATGTTGTCCACTTGGCACAGTGATTGTTAAGAGGACCACAGAGGAGATCTTATACAAGCTAAGCGTTTGAAATCCATGTGGTTCAAATATTCAAGATATGTTTCTTCAAAGAGCAAGAACATTGATCTAGCTGGTTTTCATGTATTTTATTAACCACGCTAATACATATCATTCAAGTAGAGAAATTTCTCACATACATGGAGCATTCATCACTTCTTTCTTCTTATTTGTTTCTCTTTGCGTTTTAGTTTTCCGTGGCTGAGTACAAATATACTCATTATGGAGCAAAGGCAAACCTTAACGTCTGGGAACCATATGTTTCTCCTAATCAAGTCAGTCTTGGAAGTGTGGTTATCTCTAGAGGCTCTAATGAACAGTTTCAAGGCATTAGAGCTGGATGGATCGTAAGTTATGGTGTTTTTCCCTTTCTTCTATCGATGGTGAAAAGTTAGAAAAATTTCTGGAAACTCACATTCCAAAATAACTCTCAGGTGAACCAATGGCTGAACAAGAATCATAGTCGCTTATTCACTTACTGGACTGTATGTTCTTAAAAACTCTAAATAGTTTTACAATAACATCGATTTTGAAATTTTTTGTATTCTCATGTTTGTGTCTAATCATCATTTATACATGTCCTATTATTTGATTCAAAACAGGCGGATGGAATTAGGAAGACAAGTTGCTACAATACATTATGTCCTGGCTTTGTACAAGTAAAAACCCATGTCCCACTTGGGTACCTTCTTGTACCAGTTTCCACTTACAAGGGAGAACAATATGAATTACCCATCAACATGTATAAGGTAACATCAACTTCCACGAAAAAATTCATATGAGAAGTTCCATGAAGTGAACCAAATCCACTAAAAAGTGAGGCTCTTTGTTAATGAAAATGTGCATTGTGTTTAAGCAGGATGGTACTACAGGAAATTGGTGGTTGGTTGTGTTCGATGAGCATGTTGGATACTGGCAAAATTCATTGTTCGCAGATACAGGTTTAGGTCATGGAGCAAGTGTGGCATCATGGGGAGGAGAAGTATATAGTCCAGTGAAAGAGAAGAGCCCAAGCATGGGAAGTGGGCATTTCCCAAAAGAAGGTTACAAGAAAGCAGCCTATGTGAGTGGTACTGAAGTAGTTGATTATATTAGATATGAGGCTGAGAGTCCACCAGTTTATACTCTAAAAACATTATCAAGCACCCCAAATTGTTACAAAGCCATAAAGAAACCAGGTCATGGTGAACTTTGGTCTGATGCTATCTTTTATGGAGGACCTGGAGAATGCACATTCTAGTTAACATGTTCTTAAGATCTCCATGCATTTAGTATCCTCTGCTTTTTCACTTTATGTTGAAAAATAAATTTGGTTCTTTCATCTTGGATCTTCTTTTTGTGAGATTATTAGAAATATAAGAATATTTTGGTGGTAGAATTCAATCAATTATGTTGGAAGATACTGTGGTAGAATTCTTTTTTGTTTAAATAAGCTTTATTTTCCACATTTTATTTTTGTGTATAATATCTATTGAATTTTTTGATATATATTTATTTATTTATTTAATCGTTTAGTTATTTTGACATTTAGGTTTATTTTGTGAATTTATTTTATTTATATGAAATATAATAAATACAAAAGTAGTGTCTTAATTAATTGTATAATTGAATTTAATTTCAGTGTGATTTTTTCTTGTATGATGTATACAATAGAGAAAACTTATTTAAATGATATTTACATTGCATCTAACATCTGTTGATTCTTTTTTCGTTTGCTGAAGAAACGATAAGGGCCTCATTTATAGAATCAATGACTTCCTTCAAAAACTCTGTGTTACTGATTTTGTTAACAATTGCTCTTGTTTTAGCCTCTGAAGCAGCTCAGGAAAGCCAAGCCATACCATCAGAAGAAGAGAAGAAAGAACTAAAGAGACAACTCAAAGCTATCAACAAACCTGCAATCAAGAGTTTCGAGGTTGGCTTAATTAGTCTGCCTTCTTCATACTGTTAACATTATGAATCATTTTTTATTTTTCTCTAATCATTTTTGCTTTTGAACAGACTGAACATGGTGAAATTTTCGATTGTATCGACATCATAAACAACTAACCTTTGATCATCCTCTTCTCAAAAACCACTCTGTTCAGGTTTTACTTTTTACTGAGTTCTCGCTGCCTCTCCTGTCTTTTATATAAAAGATGAAACTATTTTAGAGAATGATTGACTTTTTGAATACATTGGCGTATATGTAGCTGAAGCCAACAACTGTAGGCAACAACATTACAGAGAGATTTGGTCACTTTCAGCTTATGCAAGAGGGCATAAGTTGTCCAGATGGAGTAAAAAGGATTATAATTCAAAATCTTATGCATGCACAGCGTTTGAAATCAATGGGCTTATTCGCCTCAAGACATTTTATTAAAGAAAGAAATAACACTGATTCAAATGGACAGTCTTATGTAAGAACCTCTTAGTTTTAGAGTAGTACCTACCAACCACCATTTCTCTACTTTCATTTTCTTAGTTTCTTCGTTCTTTGGATGGTAGTTAGCAGAACTTTGCTTTGGACCGAAACATTTTTCTGGAGCAGAAGGATACTACCTTAACCTATGGGAGCACAAGTCTCACAAGATCAAGTTAGTCTTGCATTCCTCCCAGTTGGTGGAGGCTCTAAAGAAAATTTCGCCAGCATTGCAGTTGGTTGGATGGTGAGTACATAAGTTTCTGGTTCCTTTGCTATTTAGTAAGTCACATGAATTTGAAGTTGACACAAGTTTGGAAATATGTATATATGTACAACAGGTGAATCCATCGCTGTACCAAAATGACCATGTTCACTTATACGTTTCTTGGACTGTAAGTTAAGGCTTGCCCTAATATTTTTATCAGGGTTTTACTGCTTTTATGCATATGTGGAGTTACTGCGATAACAGATGAATGGAAGCAATAGAGGCTGCTACCACTTAACATGTCCTGGATTTGTGCAAGTCAGCAAGAATAAACCACTTGGTGTTATTCTTAAACCAATTTCCATCTATGATGGTTCACAGTATGAAATACGCTTGAAATTGCAACAGGTAAAAGTCTAGATTCTTTAGTCTCTACTCATCTTTGATCACTTGTCTTAAAAGTCATTTGGATTCATCTTCTAAATTTTGGGAACAGTATGGCCCCAACAGAGATTGGTGGTTTTCATTTATGGGTGATAGCGTTGGGTACTGGCCAGGGGCATATGTTCATGAGGATAAGGTTCCTTGGTCTAGAGCTGTTTACTATGGAGGTCCTGCAGGATGCATAGGGCAATGATCTGATAATTAAATCTTATATATGCTTTTATGAATAATCAAGTTTTCATACATTGAACATATGAATCTTCACAACTTTCAACAATAATAACTTAATGTTTCTGACTTGTGAGGCTGCAAAATAATGAAACTAGTCATCATAAATTACCATCCTTTCTAATACCGACATAATTATTAAGTTAACCAGAAATGTGGATTCTACTGTTACTTGATTATATTTTCTCTAAAATATAACTAAAAAGCCTCTTTTAATCATGTCTTAAATATATATACCCTATACATAGCATAGGCTCATAGCTTACCCCTACTCTTTAACCCTAAACCTTTAAGACAAGTAAATTTATAATATAATTTCTGAACTTCAATCCTCTCTGCAGCTTCCTGTTTTAGACTTAACACAACCGATTCAGTCCTCTGTTTTGTCTTCTCTCTCTGAAGCTTGTAAAGAGTGGGGATTCTTCTATGTCACAAATCATGGAATCTCTAAAGAGATGTTCATCAAAATCTGTTCCTTGTCCAAAGATGTTTTCAGAGTTCCTCTTGAATCAAAGCTTAAGCTTGGTCCCTTTTCATATACTCCTCGGGTCATCGCCTCTCCTTATTTCGAAAGTATTGTTGTCTCTGGACCTGATTTCTCCAGTTCTGCCAAAGCTTCTGCAGATATTTTGTTCCAAGATCATCATAAACCAGAGTTAAGGTTTGTCATTACAACAAATATCAATGTTTTTCTTTTTCATCTTCTGTGTTTCACATTTCTTTGTTGACTTGACAGTGAAACTAATACATATCCTCTGTTTTTGTTCAGAGAAATGCTGCAAGAATATGGAGAGAAAATGGCAGAGTTGTCCAAAAAACTCGTAAAGATTCTCTTGATGATGACCTTAGGAGATGAGACTGGGAAGAGATTATATCAAACTGAGTTCAGCAAATGTCATGGATACTTAAGGCTAGTGAACTATACACCTCTACACGACGTGGAGAAGCAAGAAGAGCTCGTTGAAGGTCTGGGGATGCACAAGGATATGAGCTGCATAACAATAGTCTATCAAGATTCAGTAGGTGGACTTCAGATGATGTCAAAGAAGGGAAATGGATCGATATAGATCCGTGTGAGGATCTTGTTGTTGTTAACATTGGAGATCTTATGGAAGCATGGAGTAACGGGCGGCTGAGATCGTCTGAACATCGAGTTGTACTGAGAAAGTTGGTGAACAGAGTCTCTCTGGCGTTTTTCTCCTTTTTGAGGATGAGAAAGCGATACTTGCGCCACAAGAAATAGTTGGTGAGGGAAATTGTAGGAGGTACAAGTCATTTAAGCGTTCGGAGTATCTGAAATTCAGACAGAGTAATGAAGTAGGGAAGTTTGAGAAGATTGGTTACACTGTCGAAGACTTTGCTGGACTTAAGCTGCCTCAATCAGATGATCCTTAGAGACAAAACCAGTGTTTCGGTTTAGAAATCACTGAACCGGTTCCTAGTGTCATGCAATATCAATATTAGCTAGTGGAATTTAAAGCTACTTTTGGATTTTGATTTTTTTATAAAAAATGTTTTCCGAGTCCTTCTATAACTATCTAAAGTAATGTTTCACAGTGTTTTCTGACATTTAAAATAAAAATAAAAGTGAGATTACTACTCAACCTTCAGAAACATCAAATTCATTTTAAACTGTGAACACAGAGGCATAAGAGTGAAAAAACCACAATAAGAGTGTCCCACAAATGGTTGTGTCCTGAAAAAGACTTGAGCAACACTAAACACATTTTTTTTCCTCTTAAGGTTTTATAATTTGTCTAATCCAACTTGATTATACAAAGTTGAAAGGTTTACTTTTTTATTTTTCTGTTCTTTTTAACTGCTTGAGCATAAGTCCGTCTCACTAACTGAATACTTAAAAAAGGAAACGAAAGTTAAGCTAAAGTTTGCTTCCACTTCAAGATAATCAGTAATATTATATAGTAAGTGGAGGGAGCCTTAACTCCATCGAGAAAATTTTATATATTATGCAAAAGGTTTTACACAGCTGACAGTTGACAGATAAAAATCAACTGTGAAGTCTAAACCTACCGAGAAGGCTGCTCACTGCCTTTAGGGTCACTTCTGATTTACCAGCGGTCTCCTTCAACCAAAGGTGCATCTTTTTCCCTGCCACTAGTCCACTGGTCAGGTTTCGCTGCAGGAGGCAGTGCACGGTTTCCCCAGCGACCAGACTCAGCAGGAGGCAGTGCCGATGCTGACCCTGAGACTTCAGTGGCTTGACTACGCCTGAACTTAGGAACATATTTTGCAGGCGACTGTAAATGAGCTGTAGCATTTGCAGTTGCAGTAACTGTAGGTTCAAGAGATCGAGCAGGAAGTGCATCGGTTGGTTTCAACAGGGCTTCCCGCTTCAACCTTTCTTTTTCCTCAAGCTCTCGCTCTTTCTGCCTTTGCTTTTCAGCAATTTCATCCAGCTTAGCTTTCCGTTCAGCTTCTTCCTTTCTACGTTTCTCAGTTTCTGCATAATAGTAAATCCAATATAATAAACAGACATGTAAGGTTTAAAGTTTCAAACAAAACCTAGGAGGCACTTCTCGCTTCTCAGATTGGCACAGCAAATGTTATTGCATATTCATGAAAAGAAGACTTACCTTCACGCTTACGAGCTTCTTCTTCTTCCCGAAGCTTATTTATCCTTTCCTCTTCAGATTTCAAATGACATATCCGTTTTCTCTTAATATCCCTTTCTTCTTTCCTGGCTCGAATGATTTGGCCAATACGCTCCTCTTTCTCCATCCTTAACCTATCAAACTCAGCTTGTCGAAGACTAATCACTCTCTCTTGGAATACTTCCTGGAAACAAACTTTCGCTGTGAGTTACTCGGACCATAAAAATTGCACGAAGTAATTTCTACATATGAAGATACACCAGACACAACTTAACAAGCAAACTGACCTAATTATCCAATATTCTGGGCCTGGCCAACCTGTTTTTCTCCATCAGGTCACTCTCATGACTTTCCTTGCAGAGCTCGACCTCATGCTAAAAAAAACAGAAGAGACCATAAGGACCTATTTTTACCTATACTCAGAACCAAGATATAAAGATGCAAAACTACAAAGACTAAAAGAAGTCACCTGTTGCTCACGCTCATAAAATTTTCTTTCCTCTACCAGTCGTTGCTGATATGCAGCTTCAATCAAAGGGGAAGCTTCTTCTCTCTTTGCCCGTTCCAGATAATCCATAGTTTTAGCAAGTTTCCGTAGCTTCTTCTCCATTTCTTGATCTCCCTTGCGCTTTTCACTTATGGCCCTCTCCATCACAGTTTGCTTTGTTACCTTCTCCTACATTTAGCAAAAGCTATTAAATCAAGAACATGCAAACTCTTGTACTAAACCCATGTTTCTAAGGAAACTTACTCCATCGAAAAGTGTCCTCTTTTTTCCCTTTGTCTGCCGTTTTTCAGTTTCCTCCAGCAATGCCTAAGCTTCCTCAAGTTCCCTCTCCTCTATCTCCCTAACGATTATTTGTCTCCTCCTCTCCTCAAGCTCTGTCGCAAGTCTCTTCTGTTCCGCCTCCGCAGTTAACTTCAGCAGCTTAAGCCTTCTCTGCTCCTCTTCACATTCCTTCGAAACAAAACACAACCGAGAATTGTCCTCAAATGACTCAATGACAAAGAAGAAGTATGAACATCTGTAGGAAAAATACCATCTCTAGTTGCTGACGCTCTTGTTCCTCCTTCCTCTTTTCAATGATTGATTTCCGAGCAAGTAGTCTTTTGTGTTCGTTTTCTACAGTCTCCCCTAGATTTGGTACTATTTCACCAAGCTTTGATGCTTTACTTGGAACAGGAAACAACATCGCTCTCACTTTGTTTATAGTCTCAGCAAAAATAGTCAGAGGATCTTTCAGCCCATCAGACTCAATACTCTGATACACAAAAAGTTGGATGAAACAAAATTACATCAATCAAAAGTATCAAAAGGTTATAGTAAAAACTACTTGATTGCATAATGAGATGACTAATATAAGCAGCGCCAAACCAAAAGCACCAGAGGGACTCACCAGATTTCCCAAAAGTACAACACCCTTCATGTGATCAACTTTCATGGCAAAGAAATTGTTTCTTACAGCGTCAACTGATATCGTCTCAACGGCTGAGAAGTCAAAGAAAGGGACCAACAGAGCTAGATTCTTAATTGTTATTCTCTGGTAAATCTTAGAAACCTGTAAAATTTGTAACAGACGGGTAAGTACATATAGAAATATATACACCAGGTTGAAAACATGAGCGCACTTACCTGTTGAAGCAGCTTCAGAATAGCAATCTTCTCCAAATAGGGAACATATTGGGAGAGATGTACTTCTTGTAAAGAAGGAGCTGAAGACGACTTACCACCGAGTTTGGAAATTCTATCTAACAAAGGTTTGATCTTGGAACCAAGATCAAGTGGGTGAAATTCGTGCTCCAAGACATGGTAAAGATCTTTGACCTCCTGAGTTGCACAGCTCAAAACACCTCTTGAAACCTAATTGAGGATAAAGTACAATCAAATCAGATGCCAGTAATATGTATTCTTACACATATCAAAATACCAGAGGAAGAAAAAATGTCATATAATAAACAATTCCAACTATAAAGTACAGCTGCTAGAAACTCACCAGCTCTGACAGAAGTGATGCCCGGGAAAGCTGGAAATGGAATGGATGGAATTAGAGAAAGCAAGCCAGAAGCAAAGGATATAATTTTAGTATTACCATATCTTTGCCCTTGAATTTAGGTTCAAGATTGAACTCGATGAGGTTGCTCATCCTCAAATTGACTTATTTCTCATTTTCAAGCTCCAAATGGGATGCACCGTGAAACCGACCATGTGGTGGAACAGATAATGCCGCCAAGACAACAGATGACGCTTTTAGCTGCAAATCCTTCTGGTTTAAGTTCTTATTGAAAATTTTCTGCAAGCTAAAGAGCTTAAACCATGCATAAGCATGGTAAAGATGGCTTGAAGAATTCCAGAAAATTTCAGTCAATTTGGTATAATAAACCCCCAATAAAGATGACTTGGGTGTTTTGTTGACTATGCACATTAATCCATATATATCTTCGGCAGAACGAAAAGCTTCCTGCAAATAAATGATACATCAACATCAAAAACTGATTCTAAATTCATTGCTAACAAAGGAAAGAGAGGATATGATTAGAGAAATACAGTGCCAGCATATTACACAAAGACAAAAACATACCTGCCAAAGTCCAAGCTCAGTAGAAACTTTTAACTGCTCAAATCTTGTGTCCAGATAAAGTTGCAAGCTCTCAGGCGCTGTTAAATCAGGTCGGTCCCTCCGGTCTCTGTATTTGTTAAGGTTTGCCAAATGATTTCTGATCATTTCGCAAAGCCTACAAAATTCTTTTGTTCTTTTATACTGCTTACAGAACTGGAAGGCTTTATGTGCTGTCATCTACAAGATAGTAATCCAAAATTGAATTATCTGACCAACTAAAGAACCAAAGAAAAAACCTACCAAACGTAATGTCGCAGAAGAACTAACCGCATACAATGCTTCCAACTTTGAGTTGTTTCTTACTATCTCAAGAACAGTTCTGTAGGTCTCCCACATAAACTTGAGCCACGGTGTCACCACCTCACGATCAGACCTATCTTTCCTTTCTCTCCACTTATAATACTTAGCTGTAAATCTTCAGGCTTTTTATCAGCTTCAAGGTCATCAACATCAAGGGCATGTGCCTTACTACGAGCCTGCTCAACTTTTTCGGTAGCAAGATGTAGGTAGTGCTTGAATACTTCTTCAAAGGAACTTATATTCACTTGCTGACAAGCATTACGGTATTGGATAAGTCTATTTTTGGCAAACTGTCCACTTCGCAGTTCAACACCAAGTTCCACAAATCTAAACATAATTTGTTCACGTGATTTCTGCCAAGATCTGTAGCTCTTGGAGGTAATGACACCATGAAGCACCTGGAGAGCATCTTGTTTTTGCCCAACATTGATAAGTTCTGCGAACAGGAAAGACAATACAATGCCCATTCATACAGCCAGAACAAAGACTAAAAATATCACAAGGCGTGCATCAAAAGGAAACAAAATGAAATTAACCATCTGCACGCTTTAATGCATTCTCTGGTTTGGTAAAATCGCCATGATTCACAGTAAAGGCTTAACAACCAGCAAACTCTTACTAACCTGAAACAAAGATGGCATAATATGAATATTAATCAAATCATCAATTTATGAAAGAAAAGAAAATAAAAAAAAACTGAAATTTGGACAAAGCCACCAGCTAAAATCACTGGAAGCACATTTTTGAAACTAAAAGAAAAGTATTCTACTTTAGAAACAACTACGAATTCTCGCCCAAAACCCATAATTCAATTTATGCTAAAACCCTTTGAGCGCAATGTAGAACACATACCCAGCAGAATGTATTGATCTAATTCGATGCAAATACCAACCAAATCAAATCCGAAGAAAGAAAGATTCAATAAAAAGGGTAACTAGAGAATGAACGTACCTTTCCTAGGGTTTTTGGCATCCTATTAAATTACATAATCTTATTTGTATATAAAACTTTAACCTCTCAAAACAAGAAAAAAAAAGAGGAAAGGATGTCAAAATCAAAAGAAAGAAACATATATACAGATATCTTAATAATTTCCTTTGTATATCATATTTTGTTAAAATCTTTTCAATTAGAAAAAAAAAGAAATTAAATGTTATACAAAATAGTTCGGTTAAATGGTTAATTAACCTTAAAATAACACAGAGTATAAATACCTAAAATACATTATCTAGAATAATAGGAAGACAAAATTAGTTATTCCACTTGATAAATCAATTTATGTCTTCCTTTTTTTTTTTTTGGGCAACAATCAATTTATTTTGTTCTCGATGAAAAAACCACCCTAACATCAGTTATAAACAAAATCTTTCTGTACGAGAAATAAGTGATGTAAGTCTGTTAAAGAAAAAAAAAGTGATCAAGTCTGTGAAAACTGATGTTTCTCTCATGGTGGCCGGAGAAGCTTGTTCACAGCCGTGTCAAGAACATCCACATTTCTCCTCAGGTGCTTTCTGCAGATTGATTTATTAAGGATTCTACAAAAAATTCCTACGAAACCACGATTAAGAAAGCTTTGAGCTCACTGACAATGGTTGGCATAAAAATAACTATATCAAGGAATAAGGATACAGCCGAGCCGCCAAATTCTCAACGCCTTTAATTTCTTCATTTAATCTGTATGTTGATGCAAAAAAGAAATCATACCAAAAGCAAAATATAGAAGAAAAGCATACTGAAAGTTAGATGTCAAGGCTCAGGAATCACACTAAAACTTCAGATGAAACAAAAAAGGGCGATGTATCTCTGTTCTCAAGTAATAAGCAACGTATTTGGACATGGACTCGGCGTGATATGTGATCAGGTTCTACGAGATCATTATGAAAGTACCTGAGGCAAGAGTTGATGTAGCGGTTTCCTTTGGTGGCTGCATCAAGAGCTGAAAATCATAAAAACAAAGACAAGCGACTCAAGGTGATTGTAAACTTATAAATGGAAAATTGAATCTATTGCTCTGAGTCCCTAATAAAATAACAAAAACCAGTAGACTCAAAACAGGTAGATTCTAGTCTCACCAGTTTCCTGAAGCTGACCCGCTGCATCTCCGAAGCAAGTCATGTGTTCAACCGAGCTGCCAGTAGCCTATAAAACAAGCAATGAAGTCTCATAAACCACACCAAAAAATAAGACTTTAATCGAATAAGCATCTTGAAAAGAAACAGTTTCCATGAAAATAAACTTAGCAATGTTCTCATTGTTCCACGAACAATTCAAGAATCACATTATCTAGTGAAGCAAAAGATATGATCATTCCAGAGCTCAAAGCATAAAAATTGAAATTGGTTCTCCTTTTATCAAACCACTACACCCTTAGCAGCTAAACAATGCATTGATGAAATCTCCTAGACCCAGAATTCACTAAACCTCTCTTCTATAATTGGAAGCAAAGCTAGTATCCCCTAATTTTTCTTAATTCATGACATAAAAAGGAGAAATTTCAACAAACTGTTCGAAATCGATGGATTCAATTCGCCCAAATAACATATTTTCTCGGTAACGATATGGAAATCAATGAACAAAAGTGGGTTCATAGAAGAGTAATCTAACCTCAGCAAGAGTTGAACGAAGGGAAAAAAAGAGAGATGAAAAGCTCTCCGCGATAGCCTGCGAATCCTTCTCAACAGTAGCAAGAGTTATCAAAATCTCTCCCTGCTTCAACGACGACGGCTCCGATGTTCCGCCGTGGTCTTGGTCAGGAACAGATTCCGCCAACGAATCTCCCTCCACAGGCCGATCCACATCAACTTCAGCTCCGGCATCCATTTCTCCTCTAGTTATTCCCGTAGACGTGGTGGCCTCGCTAAAATGGTCTGTTCTCCAAGTTTCAGGAAATTAAAAAACCACCCCTGTACTCTTTCATCATTGCACATTATTCCCCAAAGTTTAAAATTGTCAATATGATACTTTCAAGAATTATATAGCTGATGAGCTTTAAAAAGGATTTGTTATATGTACCACTATACCACATTTAAGCAAAAGTCATCGTATATTCATGTGTGCAGAGTAGTCAAAATATGAGAACTGGGTTCATATAACAAGTATTTAACTGGGTTCGTCAAACCAAAATAACTTGTGTGAATTGGTCTCGTATAAGAAAGACCTAACTAATGGTCGTCTCACTTACATTAACTTAATCATCCAAAGTCTAAAGTTAGAAAAATCTATGAAGATTTGTCAGGTCAATTACGTACAGAACGAGAGACTGACATTAAAATTTTGAAATCCTATATCTTCCAAGATTCGAGGTTTTGATATCAGACAATCAAACACAAAGGGAAAGAAAGAAAAAAATGGTAAACTTTTCAATAGTGTTCTGTTTTGTCCTCATAAGCTCTTGTTCTGTCTCTGCACAAATATGCCTCAACAGATCTGGTTTTTTCACACCCAATGGTACTTACGACTTAAACCGCCGAGTCATGCTCTCTTCTCTTTCTTCTAACGTCACAGCTAACGACGGCTTCTTCACAACAGCGACCGGAGACGATCCAAACAGAGCGTATGGTCTAGGGATGTGTGTCCCAGGTACTGACACACGAACTTGCTCTGATTGTATCATGAACGCGTCTGAGTTTATGTTACAGAATTGTACTAACCAGATAGAAGCCATAGACTGGAGAATGAATGGAACAGTTTGTCTTGTACGCTACTCAAATAGGTCGTTTTATGGATCGCTTGATATAGAGCTTCTGCGGGATATGTACAATACCATAGATTCTCAAGCTAACTCGACGAATTTTGATATTACATGGGAGGCTTTGATGATTGATGTGATAGAAGAAGCTTCCTCTTCGTTCTACGCTGCTGGATCACAAAAGCTTGAGTCGTCCATGATGACCATATAAGGTTTTGTGCAATGCAGTAATGACTTGTCTCTTGGAAACTGTACTGAGTGTCTACAACAAAACATGGTTCAGTATAGATCATGTTGCCGTGGGAATCAAGGAGGTGTTATTTCGAGGCCGAGCTGTTTCACTCGATGGGAGATTTTTTCATTCTTGGAACTTTTCGATGATAATCCTCCAAGTGAAAAAGGTTAGACCATGTTTTGAATCTTTTTTGTTGTTTTCAATTCATATCTAACCATTTTGAAGGTTTTTTTTGTTTTTGCTCTGTTCTTGTTTTTGTGACAATATTTTTCCTTTATTGGTGATTTGGGTTCGTGCAGATGGCAAAAGGTTTTCTACAGGAGCTATTGTGGCAATTGTCGTTGTTCCCATCTTATTACTTGCTTTAGGATTTGCTTTTTGGAAGAGGAGAAAAGCGTTCAAAGCATATTCAATTGAAAGTGAGTTTTCCTCAAGTTTTGAAAACATAAGTTAAGGCTTAAAACACTTCCAAAAAGTATGTAACAGTTTTTTTCTCTTTCTATGTTCTTCTCAGATGGTAATTTCTCTGTTGCAAAGAGATTAAGGGAGACTAATGGTACTGCACCGCCAGATAATGGTAAAAGAATAAACACTACTACATGTATAAAAACTATATTTCTCTGTTTTGATGGATTTGAGATAAAAGGTTTAATGTCCCTTGGAAAATTTAGAGTATAAACACTATATATATGCTTTCATTCTGCAGCTACGGATGATATTACAGCTTCAGGTTCACTTCAATTCGAGTTTCAAGCAATTGAAGCTGCGACAAATAGTTTTGATAATGTTAACAAGCTTGGTCATGGTGGATTTGGTAAAGTTTACAAGGTATAATGTTTGTCTTAAGTACTTATTTATGAAGGTGTAATTATTATGTGTGTTGGAAAGAGAAAACACGTATTATGATATTGATGTGAAGATCATATGAATTGGTAGGGAACGTTTCCGAATGGAACAGAAATTGCTGTAAAGAGATTGTCTAAAACGTCAGGACAAGGTGAAAAAGAGTTCAAGAATGAGGTGTTTCTTGTAGCAAAGCTTCAACATAAAAATCTTGTTAGGCTTCTAGGGTTTTCGGTTAAAGAGGAAGAAAAGATATTAGTGTACGAGTTTTTGCCCAACAAAAGTCTCGACCACTTCCTCTTCGGTAAGAAAATAATCAAATGCTAGGTTTATACTCTTTGAAACCTTAGTTCTTGATCTCATAGTCTAACTGGTCGATGTATGGGGTATGTGCAGACCCGATAAAGAAATGTCAACTGGATTGGACAAGACGATACAACATTATCAAGGGAATTACTCGAGGGATTTTGTGGTGTAGCTCAGCTACAATAACACAGAGAATCTCGTTTAGTCTAAGAATGCCCAAGATTCAATGTCTTCCTGTTTCGTTGAGAACCTTCAAGTTCTGCCGTAACAAGGGGTTTTGAGTTTTAAAGCTCTGTTTATTAATCAAAATAAGTCTACCTTACAAATCAAGGGATCGACTCCTTATATAAGTAACACCAATACCAAACCCTAATAAAATATGTAAAGTAATGAATATTCTAGAAATTTAAACGAAAACCCAAAAATAAAAGGAAAACACCAACTGTTATCGTAAAAAGAAACAAAGGAAAAAACAGAGCATAAGAGAAACACCAACACTTGATAAGCTCCCTGCATCAGGTCACCCGGGGTAAAGAGAGATTCGTCCCCGAATCTTCAAGCTCATCCTGGGAAAAATCTGGAACTAAATGCTTCACGTTGAAAACGTCGGAACACCGAATATTCGGAGGAAGACGAAGTCGATATGCGTTAGCATTTATCTTCTCCAAAACTTCTAAAGGGCCTATCTTCCGAGCCTTGAGCTTGTTATAATCACCCGGGGAGAAACGATCACGAGTCAAGACCGCCCAAACTAAATCACCAACCCGGAACTGAACATCACGACGATGACGGTCCGCTTCAGCTTTGTACTTAGCGGAAGACACCTTCAAATTATCATGAACCTGTGCATGAATAAATGACAAATTGATGACGAAGTCTGAAGCTTGTCCATGGTCACGAGTAGCATCTGGAGTAACACCAAGATCAATAGGTCCACGGGGAACCAACCCATAGACAACACGAAATGGACTAAAACATGTACTCCTATTTACCGCATGATTATGGGCAAACTCTACTTTACACAACACAGTGTCCCATGACTTGATGTTATCCCCCACTAAACACCGCAGCATATCACCCAAAGAACGATTGGTTACCTCCGTTTGACCATCGGATTGAGGATGGTACGCCGAGCTCATGTCAAGACTGGTACGAAGTAAATGCCACAACGATCGCCAAAAATGACTCAAAAACCGAGAGTCTCTATCAGAAACAATGGACAAAGGTAAGCCATGGAGTCGATAGATTTCTCGGAAAAACAAGACAGCCACCTGAACAGCATCTGTTGTCTTCTTACAAGGAATAAAATGTGCCATTTTGGAGAATCGATCAACAATGACAAAAATAGAATCATTGCCACGTTGAGTGCGCGGTAATCCCAAAACAAAATCCATACTTATGTCAGTCCAAGGCTGAGTCGGGATTGGGAGTGGAATATATAAACCACTATTAGATGCATGACCTTTAGACCGTTGACAAACCATACAACGTTCCACAAACCGAGCCACATCGCGACGTAATATTAGCCAAAAATAAGATTCAGTCACCAACTTAAGCGTACGGTCTCAACCAACATGACCTTCTTCGTGGAGCTCCTTGATCAATTGAAGTCGCAGACTGCACTCTGGGACACACAAACGATTGTCCCGAAAAATAAACCCATCCTGCAAGACAAAATCACTTGAAACTCCTGTCGACAAATCAGACCAAAGGCGCCCAAAATAAGGATCCACCTGGTACAGTTCTGAAAAGTTAGCAAAACCGGGTACCGAGACTTGTAAAGTGGCAAGGAGAGACTGCCTACGGCTCAAAGCATCAGCCACTTTATTCATACGACCTGATTGATGTTTAATAACAAACGTAAACTGTTGTAAAAATGCTACCCAAGACGCGTGTCGAGCTGAAATTTTGCCTTGACTACCCAAATGTTTCAAAGCGTCATGGTCCGTATAGAGAATAAACTCTTGATGAAAAAGATAGTGTCGTCAATGTTTAATGGCTTGAACGATGGCATAGAATTCTACGTCATATGTGCTATACCGAGCACGAGAACCAGCAATCTTCTCACTAAAGAAGGCGACAGGACGTCCACTCTGACTTAGAACAGCTCCAATGCCATGTTTACATGCATCACAATGTAATTCAAAAACCACGGAGAAGTCTGGAAGTGCCAATATCTGTGTCGAGGTAAGTTTCTGCTTGATGGTTTCAAACGCCACATTTGCTTCAGGAGTCCACACAAACGACACACCTTTCATGCAATCGGTAAGAGGTGCTGTAATATTACTAAAATGATGAACAAACCGGCGATAGAAAGATGCAAGCCCATGAAAACTCCGTACCTCGCTAATTGTCTTAGGAGTCGGCCAAGACTTAATTGCTTCCACTTTACTCGGATTAACTTCCAGTCCTCGGTTCGACACAATATATCCCAAGAAAAGAACTTGTGTAGCGCCGAACACACATTTTTGGCGAGCACCAAAGAGCTTCTCCCTTCTCAATATATTCAACACTTCCTCCAAATGCACCAAATGGCTATCCAAATTGGTACTAAAAATCAAAATATCATCAAAGTAGACAACCACAAATTTACCTATAAAAGGCCGTAGTGCTTGATTCATCACCCGCATAAATGTGCTTGGTGCATTTGACAGTCCAAAGGGCATGACCATCCATTCAAAAAGTCCTTCCCGTGTCTTAAACACTGATTTCCACTCATCCCCGGGACGAATACGAATTTGGTGGTATCCACTCTTAAGATCAAGCTTAGTAAATATAGAAGCACGCCCAATCTGATCGAGGAGATCATCTAATCGAGGTATCAGAAAACGATATCGTACCGTAATTTTGTTGATAGCACGACTATCCACACACATGCGCCACGAACCATCTTTCTTAGGGATGAGAAGAGCGGAAACTGCTGTAGGACTCAGACTTTCGCGAACGTGACCCTTGAGCAAAAGATCTTCTACTTGGCGATGGAGTTCATCATGTTCTTGGGGACTCATACGGTAATGTGGGCGATTTGGCAATACCGCATTAGGAACGAGGTCGATATGATGTTGAATATCCCGTGAGGTAACTCCTCTGGAAAAACATCACTAAACTTTGTAAGAATTGGGTCAAAAGCAATGGGAACGGTAGCAACCGGAGACGGTGACACGGGAGATGCGACTAAGGCCCAGACCGAATCAGCTTCAGATAATTGTGATTCAAAAGCTGCCTTTGATAAAGTCAACAATGCTTTAGAGGATTGAGATGTTCGATCCCCACCTTTTAAACCATCCATAGATAACGTCGTTTCTGAAATATCCTGTGACGGTAACAATGTAACGTTACGCCCTTCAAACACAAAACTGTAAGTGTTAGTTCTGCCCTTGTGAGTAGCGTCACGATCAAATTGCCATGGACGACCCAACAATAAATGGCAAGCATCCATCGGCACAACATCACAACTGAGCGAATCTTTATAAGAGCCGATAGAGAATAACACTAAAGCCTTTTTAGAGACACTAATCTCTGTTCCCGTATTCAACCAAGCAAGCTTATATGGCGAAGGATGAGCTTCTGTCTTCAGTCCCAACTTACGAACAGCTTCCCTCGAGATCACATTGGTGCAGCTACCCGAATCAATAATTAATTTGCAAACTTTGCCGTTGATCGTACATGTAGTTCGAAACAGATTAGAACGCAACCATGATTCATTTGATGCTTTTGGTAAAAGACAAATGTGACGGAGAACCAGATTATGTCCTGTATCACCACGAATAACTTCATCAATACGCTCCTCAGAATCTGATGCGTACTCATCAAAACGAGGGTCACCCTCAATCTCTGCATCTTGTGTTATTAACCCACGTTTAGCTTGATGAGGACAGGCTGTCTGGCGATGACCAGATTCACCACAACTGAAACAACGCAAAGCTCCAGTACGCGGTGGTCGCGATGCTGCGATTGAATCCGGGGGAGCACCACTTCTTGCGGCAGTGAAACGCGAGGCAACATTGTCTGGTACTTGTAAACCACTAGACTCTGTTGTTGCTTGGGCTTGAGAGCGATTTCGTGAAGAGGATGAATTCCAGCTGGGTTTATACTGAAGTACCATACTAATAGCTCGTTGATGAGCCTCAGAGACAGAAACCGGATTAAACTGCTGCATCGGAATCTGTAGTTGTGTTCGTAGGCCACCAATAAACCGAGAAACTAGTTGATCCTCTGTTTCTAAAAGTGTTGTCCGTGCAATCATCTCAAAAAAATCAGAGGCATACTCATCGACGGTGCGTGACCCTTGGCGAAGATTCTGAAGCTTGTTATATAATGTTCGTTCATAATTATATGGTAGAAAAGCTCTACGCATATGTTTCTTCAATCTGTCCCATGTATCAATCCTAGATTTTCCTGCGCGACGTCGAGTTTCCTTGGTCTGTGTCCACCAAGCCAAAGCGCGACTCTTAAATCGTGTTGCCACTAATGGAACACGCATCTCATCTGGTACTTGTTTAAATTCCAGAATCTCTTCTACCATGTTTAACCAGTCTAGGAATTCTTTTGGAATTAGAGTTCCTACAAACTCTGGAATATCAATTCGAAACCCAGACTCCCATCGATTATTAGGGACGTGATCATTATTAGGACGAACACGAATTTGTCTATCAGTGTTAGGACGCTGTCGATCATGCTGGTTAAGTCGTTGACCTGCAAAAATATTTTCATCTTCTGCAGCTTCAACATCGGAAGCGTCATCAACGTGTCGTACCCTCTGTTCTCTATGATTGCGTTGTTGATGATGATGTTGTTCTTGCTGATTCTGTAAAACTGTTGTCAAAGCGTTCTCCACGGCGTGTTGGAGAGCATCGTGGAGACTCATGGTGAAATTCTCCAACGTAAGACGCAACTCTTCTTGTTGTTCTTCGACGGAGATCTTGCGTGGAGCCATCTCGAAAGCCAAAGATAGCAAAGGACCGAGCTTTAATTGAGAAATTAAAGCACTGGGCTCTGATACCAACTGGTGTAGCTCAGCTACGATAACACAGAGAATCTCGTTTAGTCTAAGAATGCCCAAGATTCAATGTCTTCCTGTTTCGTTGAGAACCTTCAAGTTCTACCGTAACAAGGGTTTTTGAGTTTTAAAGCTCTGTTTATTAATCAAAATAAGTCTACCTTACAAATCAAGAGATCGACTCCTTATATAAGTAACACCAAAACCAAACCCTAATAAAATATGTAAAGTAATGAATATTCTAGAAATTTATACGAAAACCCAAAAATAAAAGGAAAACACCAACTGTTATCGTAAAAAGAAACAAAGGAAAAAACAGAGCATAAGAGAAACACCAACACTTGATAAGCTCCCTGCATCATTTTGTATCTACATGAAGATTCACGGCTTACAATTATACACTGTGACCTTAAAGCAGGTAATATTCTATTAGATGCAGATATGAACCCGAAAATCGCGGATTTTGGTATGGCTAGGAATTTCAGCGTCGACCAAACTGAAGATAGCACAAGAAGAGTTGTTGGAACATTGTAAGGAATTATCCATCTTGTTTATAATCTGTCTTTCCTTTATGTTATTAAAACTGAAAGTGGCATGCGCTGTATTTTGCAGCGGTTACATGCCACCCGAGTATGTGGTGAATGGGCAGTTCTCGACGAAATCTGATGTGTACAGCTTTGGAGTATTGATTCTGGAGATTATTGGTGGCAAGAAGAATAGTAGCTTCCACGATATAGATGGCAACTTGGTCACATATGTTAGTAAATTTCCAATGCCATCTCAAAAGTTTCTACTTCTTTTTGCAATGATCATAGATTTCATCATTAGTTTCTTGATAAATGAATTGAATAGGTATGGAGGCTTTGGAACAATAAATCATTGTTGGAACTGGTAGACACAGCCATGGGAAATAATTATGATAGGAATGAAGTCATTAGATGCATCCACATCGGGTTGTTATGCGTTCAAGAAAATCCTACAGATCGTCCAAGCATGTCTACAATCTTTCATATGCTCACTAATACTTCAATTACTCTGCCTGTGCCTCAACCACCTGGATTTGTCTTGAGGGTTAGATCGGTGCCAAACCCATCAGACAAGAGATTGCAGCCTGCTCCATCTACTAGCATGTCTTTTGTATCAATCACGTGTGTTAGTCCTCGTTGAATTGAGGCTAATTTTTTAGTAAACCAATTATTAATAATGAAATCTTAAATCAAAGACCTAATACCGGATGGATAATCCAAAGATTTCAAGTCTCCCAGAAGTCAAATTCTTATTACTGTGCATGGCCGTGCATGTAGAAAAATTTAAATTCTAATTGATAAGAATCATATATACGAAGACATATATTATTCAAACCATCTTAAGGAAATAAATAAAACCGGCAAAGAAAGCCTGCAATAATTCTCTGTTTTGTCTTTTTCGTAAGCTTGAGTGTCATCCTAATCTCAAAAAGAACTAGTGAAGCATTGGTCCTTGTTATTCTATATTTTGGAGAAACAATGAAGTGATTTGCTTGATTTGTAAATAGTAACTTGCAGGTGAAGTCTCGGTGAAAAGAGTATGATCTCTGGCCTCAGTAAGATGGTAACTGTTCTCCAAGTTTTAGAAAAAAAAATGTCAAACCACTATTCTTTTCTCATTGAATATTCATTAACCCTATTCAGGAACCATACGCATTTCTGCTGCTTTAATGAGCTTCAAAAGGATTTGTTACTATCACACTCGGAAAAAAACTACTCGACCTAATAAGAATTGTTAATTCATGTGGTCCAGAGTGGTCAAAATTTGTGAATTAAGTGTCGTACCTAAAAGAAGTATTTTACGGAACCGGTTGTTGAAAAAACAAATTAACTTAACCGACAGGTGTGAAATATTAGACCATTGTTGTAGATTTTGAAGTTGTTTTTGGTTTTAGTTTTTCACAAAATATATTTTATAACCAATCATAATTATGAAAAAAATAGTTTTCGTAAAAAAATACAAAATTTAGATTTTCGTAGTTTTCTCACTTTTCAACGTGATTTGAGTTATCTTTTCCCATTTTTTTTTTTTTAAATACAAATCTAAAAACCATAATCCATAATCCAAAATCAAAAAACCAAAAACTATAATCCAAAAACCATTTAAAAACTTGCAAAAATTCATACCTTAGCCCTTAGTCTTCTAAGACCTATAATAAAGTCATCTAACTCGGACATTTGACTAATCGTCCAAAGTCTAAGTTAAAAAAATCCAATGACGACTTGGTCAACTTCCTAGTTCGTACAACAAAAGGTATAATTGAAATCCTGTATTAAAATTTACATCTTTCAAAGCAATACAAATTATATATTCCAAGATTCAAGGTTTTAAACAAATAATCAGACAATCAAACACAAAGGGAAAGAAAAAAATGGTCAAATTTTACAGTGTTTTGGTTTGTACTCATAAGCTCTTGTTCTGTCTCTGCAGACATATGCCTCAACAGATCTGGTTATTTCACACCCAATGGTGCTTACGACCTAAACCGCCGACTGATACTCTCCTCGTTTCCTTCTAATGTCACAACTAACGACGGTTTCTACACAACCTCGACCGGGGACGGTCCAAACAGAGCATACGGTCTAGGGATGTGTGTCCCAGGTACTGATGCAAAATCTTGTTCTGACTGTATCGTGTCTTCGACAGATAGATTTTTAAAGAATTGTACTAACCAGATAGAAGCTATAGACTGGAAAATGGATAGAACAGTTTGTCTTGTACGCTACTCAAACCGCTCGTTTTACGGATCGCTCGGTATGGAAATTCTGCGGCATGAGAACTATACAGCCAGCCATTTTCAAGCTAACTCGACGGATTTAGAAATTACATGGGAGGCTTTGATGATTGGTGTGATAGACCAAGCTTCCTCTTTGTACTATGCAGCCGGAACTAAAATGCTTGAGTCGTCCCCCAGCACGAGTATTTACAGTTTTGTGCAATGCAGTAAAGACTTCTCTCTTCAAAACTGCACCAAGTGTCTTCAACAAAACGTGATTGAGTATAGGTCATGTTGCCGTGGGAAACAAGGAAGCATTATTTCGAGGCCAAGTTGTTTCATTCGATGGGAAGTTTATCCATTCTTGGGACTTTTCGATAATCCTCCTTCTCGTAATAACGGTAAGACTATGTCTCCATGTTTGAAGTTTTTACTGCTCTGTTCTAGTTATGGAACCAATATTTTTCCTTGGGTTTGTCCAGATGGCAAAAGGGTTTCTACAGGAACTATAGTGGCAATTGTTGTTGTTCCCATCTCAATGCTTGTTCTAGGATTTGCTATTTGAAGGTGGAGAGAAGCGAACAAAGCATACACAACTGAAAGTGAGTTTCCTTACGTTTTGTAAACATAAGTTGAGAGTGAAAATACTTCAATCAATTTTTGTTCTTTTAATGTTTTTCTTAGAAGCTTATATCTTTATTGGAAGGAGATTAAGGGAGACGTATGGTACTGTGCCGCCATATATGATTTTAAATACGGATTTGAGATAGAAATGTTTATGTCCCTTGGAAACTCAAGGTCTGAACACTATATATGTATTCTTTCGTTCTGCAACTGTGGATGATATTACAACTTCAGGTTCACTTCAATTTGATTTTAAAGCAATTGAATCTGCCAAAAGTAATTTTAACAATATTAACAAGCTTGGTGACGGTGGATTTGGTGAAGTATACAAGGTATAATTAATGTCTGTCTTAAGTACTTATTTGTGTTAGAAAATAATTCCATTTTTTAACGTATAATGTGATGATCATATGAATTGGCAGGGGACGTTTTCAAATGGAACAGAAGTTGCTGTGAAGAGGCTGTCTAAAACATCAGGACAAGGTGAAGAAGAATTCAAGAATGAGGTGTTTCTTGTAGCAAAGCTTCAACACAGAAATCTTGTTTGGCTTCTCGGCTTTTCTGCCAAAGGAGAAGAAAGGATATTAGTCTATGAGTTTTTGCCCAACAAAAGTCTCGACCACTTCCTTTTCAGTAAGAAAAAAAAATGATAGGATATTCTCTGAAACCTTAGTTCTTGATCTCATATTCTAATCAGTCAATAAATGGGATATGTGTAACCATGTCTACAGTCTTTCATATGCTCACTAATACTTCAATTACTCTGCCCGTGCCTAAGCCACCTGGATTTGTCTTCAGGGTCAGATCCGAGCCAAACCCATTATCCGAGAGATTGCAGCCTGGCTATTCTACCAACATGTATTTTGCTTGTCATGTATCGATTACATGTCCTCGTTGAATCAATTTAAGCGGCAATAAGAAACTTTCAGAATAGTAACAAGTATTGTCATTGTGGATTGGATATAGTTTACAAGGTACATGATGTTTGTCTCAAGTATTTGTTTGGAAATTGGAAGCTTGGAATAGACTCAAAGTATTGTAATCGCAACAAAATAGAAACGGAAGAAAAAAATAAAAGCACTACTTCACTTACTTTTCCGGCACGTAATAAACAGAGCCAGTTCTCAGAAATTTGGGTTTCCAAACGATCAAAAAAATAAATTTTCAATTACTTAATAGAGAAAAAAAATTTCATTCTCCACAAAACTAAAAAATTTAAAAAAAAACTACAATAATATCTTTAAAAAATAGTAACAACAATTTAAAGCTTCTAAAAACAAACATTCTTGCATTTTTCTCTGCGAAATCATCCATCAAACTTTTATTGTGACATAGTCGACCGTATATAAGACTTTATCAATTTCAACTTAGAAAAACTTCTTTCAGCTGAGGCAATTGAAACCGCAATAGTGAGCATTATCCTATAAGCAACCCAAAAAAAGTTTTGAGAAAATTTGATCTCTCTTATTTTCTTCAACAGAAGAAAACAAAATATTTTAAACAAAAAAATAGAAAAATTAAAATATATCCATATATAATTTTGTTTAGAGCCCCCTAAAAAATTAGACTCCATTCAAATGCTTCATCTAATTGTGTCCAGCGCCTGCTCCGGTAATAAATGAACAAAGGAAATTGGTTAACAATCATAATTGACTTTGCAGCTCTTCTAGCTTTTCATTCTTCTGGCCACTCAGGCCCATAACCAATTATGGGCTTTTTTCAATCTTTAAACAAAAGTCGATTGTTTTCCCTTGTCGGCTACGGAAGAAAATTAACTAATTTTGCCGTTATCTAGCGCCGCATACTAGTCACTAGGTTTAGCCATCACACTCTCCTCATTGTCTGCTTCTTTGTTTACCTCACCTACATTTCATTAGCCTTCCTATTGTTCCGATTCTTAAAACGGTGGGAAAACTGACGCAGTAACAACCTAAAAATATATTAGTCTTCTCCACAGAGAAGTCATGGCGGAGGTTGGCTTGTCTCATATACCAGGCATTGACTATATCAAACATAAACTATTTCTCTCTCTCTCTCTCTCTCTCTTTTCTTGGTGTTCTTGCGTTTTCATATACTTGTCTTCTCAGTAAGTGAAGTTCTAGTCTTTTGCAAATGCTTTGTATTCTGACACTCGTTTATGCACAATGGATCATATAGTGAACAGCTGAACATGAATTCTTATATTTTGATGGTTTTTCGTACAAATGCTCATTTCAGCGTAGATGCCGAAAGATTCGGCGACACCAAATAAAAAACCTGTAAATATCATGTAATAGAATTTTGTTCAGTTTCAAAGAGTAAAAAACTGCAAACATTGTCTTTAGAATTTATCGAAAAAACATTTTCTCAATAAAAATTTCCTTACGCTGTATAGCATTTTAGAGTTTACAACATAAAATTAACTTGACAGAAAGGTGTGAATTAAATCACCTAACTCAGACGTTATAGCATTTTAGAGTTTACAACATAAAATTAACTTGACAGAAAGGTGTGAATTAAATCACCTAACTCAGACGTTGTCTGATCATCCAAAGTCTACGTTAGAAAATTCAATGACAGTTTGGTCAATTTCGTACAGCTCACGGTATTGACATTGAAATCAATGTATAAAAAAATATCTTCCAAGGGACGAAGTTTAACTTTCAAACAATCAAATACAAAAGGAAAGAAAAAAAGATGGTCAACTTTTCAATAGTGTTCTTGTTTGTGCCCATAAGCTCTTGTTCTGTCTCTGCAGAAATATGCCTTAACAGATCTGGTTTTTTCACAGCCAATGGTACTTACGACTTAAACCGCCGAATGATGCTCTCCTCGCTTCCTTCTAATGTCACAGCTAATGACGGCTTCTATACGACTTGGATCGGGCAAGATCCAAATAGAGCATACGGTCTAGGAATGTGTGTCCCAGGTACTGATGCAAAATCTTGTTCTGATTGTATCGTGTCGTCGTCTGATAGATTGTTAAAGAATTGTACTAACCAGATAGAAGCTATAGACTGGAGAATGGCTACAACACTTTGTCATGTACGCTACTCTAACCGCTCGTTTTACGGATTGCTCGGTATGGAAATTTTGCGGAGTGAGCACTATACCAGAGAATTTCAAGATGACGGATTTAAAAATTACATGGGAGGCTTTGATGATTGGTGTGATAGACCAAGCTTCCTTTTTGTACTATGCAGCCGGAACTAAAAAGCTTGAGTCGTCTTCCAGCACGAACGTTTACAGTTTTGTGCAATGCAGTAAAGACGTATCTCTTCAAAACTGCACCACGTGTCTACAACAAAACGTGATTGAGTATAGGTCATGTTGCCGTGGGAGACAAGGAGGCGTTATTGCAAGGCCAAGCTGTTTCATTCAACGGGAGATTTATCCGTTTTTGGGACTTTTCGACAATCCTTCTCCTCGTATAAAAGGTCAGGTCATATTATCATATCCATATCTAACTCTGTTTGAAGTTTTTTCTGTTTTCTTCTTTTTATTGTTTTCGTTAAAAACGATCATTGGTGATTTTGGTTCGTACAGGTGGCAAAAGGGTTTCTACGGGTACCATTGTGGCAATTGTCTTTGTTCCAATCTTATTGCTTGCTCTAGGATTTTATTTTTATAAGAAGAGAGAAGCGTACAAAGCATTTACAACTGAAAGTGAGTTTTCTGATCTTGTGTTCAAAGATTTTCAAAAAATTAGTATGTAGATCTTCAGTGAGTTTAGTTTTTTTCTATGTTCTTTTCAGATGGTTATTTCTCTGTCGCAAAGAAATTCAGGAAGAGTTTTGGTACTCCAGAGCTGGAAAATGGTAAAGGAATATGAATTTGAGATAGAAAACTATTTTGTATAAGGGACACTATATATATGTATACATTCGCTTTGCAGCAACAAATGATATTGCAACTTCAGGTTCACTCCAGTTCGAGTTTAAAGCAATTGAAACTGCCACAAGTCATTTTCATAGTATTAACAAGCTTGGTCATGATGGATTTGGTGAAGTTTACAAGGTATAATCTTTGTCTCAAGTTCTTAATTGTGTCACAAATTCGATGCGAAAGAAAACACATAATCATGTGATCATCAGCATCTTGCGATTATCATTATTATTCTCTTGTACTTCTTGTAACTTGAGTAGACGATCAGGACAACTCGAAGCATAGTGGCCTGTCTTGTCGCACCTATAGCATGTTATTTTTGATAGATCTCTTCCTCCATTAAAACGTCCGCAACCTCTTCCTCTAAGTTGAAGCGTCCTCCACGACCTCTGCCTCTAAATTCACCGCTGTAATTGCAACTTGAATGAGCATCCATGTTTGCATATAATAGCTTGCTTTAGTCTTTTTGTGTTTCTTCTTCTTCAAATATACACTCTTCATAGGTTTTAGGTGACCTATGATATCTTCAAAACTTGTAGTATTAAGATCCAACACCTGTTCGAGAGAAGCAACTATGTTTATGTATTTTTTCGAGGAAGGCTTTTAAGAAATTTCTTGACCAACTTTGATTCTTCGAGATTTACTCCTAAGGCAGCCAACTTTGATGATATCTTGGATATTTTCCCTGCAAAAATATCAATTCTCTGAATCTTTCATCTTAAGTCAATTGAATTCAGCCATCAATGTTTGTAATCTTGCTTCTTTAACTCTCTCTGCTCCCACATGTCTTGTTTTAATCGCTTCCCATACTTTCTTTGCAGTGTCTAGTTCTCCGACCTGCAAGATAAGTGTCTCGGGTATTGATTGAAACAAGAGTGCTACAGCCATGTTGTTTTTCTCACCATCAGTTGTGCCATCGGTTGTCCCAGCCTCTATGATTTCCAAAACTTTATGAACCTTAAGGCAAATCTTCATCCTCATGGCCCATACCGTATAATTAGTTGAGTTGAGAATAGGACATTGGATTGAAGATGGTCCTCCACCTTCTTTTAATTTCTCTGTCGCAGTTACAATATCCCTCCCCCATGCGTGATTACAACGACATTGGCTATAGGTACGTAGAGGTATCGCAATGGTGTTTGTTCGGATCCTCTATCGTAACTCGTCAAGGCTTCGTAAACAATTCTCCTAAGGGTCTGATACCAATTCTAGAATTTAAAGATGCAATTAAGAACTCAATGGTTAATAAAGAATAACTCTCTTTATTGCTTTAGAAAATCACTCAAAACTAAAGCCCTCAAGTTCTCTCAATATCAAACTCATAAATTATGTCATACCTTAACATCTCCTTATATATGGAAAGACTTGGACCAATTCCTAATTCTAATAGAAACACAATTATATTTAGATGACTCCTAAATATATTTCCTAATCCAAAAGCTTCTAGCTCAAGATGTTTTCAAGCTTAATCCAACAGTCTCCACGGCAGAGGAAAAGTCCGGTGATCCTGTCGGGAGCTTGCCTGGCGGTGGCGTTCTGGAATCCGGTTGAGTAGGAAGCGTTGTGAGAAGAGAATGAAGACAAAAGGGTTCTAAGATTCGTAAAGTAAGTACTGTTTCTGGAGAAAGTTATACTCGAGCAGTTGTGGTACATGTAAAGGGGATCTCGAGCAGAAACTCTGAAGCTATTGAAAAACAAGAAAAGTAAAAGGAAGATGAAAAAGGCGCAAGAAGACATGCTTCGGCTTCCTCGATTGATGTTTTCCCCCCGCTCCTAATCCGATAGATTAGCGTGAAACAGAATGGTCTTGTGACGAAAGACGACCAAAAGTAAAAGTCAAAGTCAAAGTAAACTGTCTTGTAACTTGTAAGTAGATGTAAATAAGGGTTCTTGTTGCTGTGTAGAAAACTTAAACTTGAGAGGAAGACGAAAAGAATCAGAGAACCAAAAGAGGCATAAAACTAGATATTTACCTAATTCCTCTCCCTTCCTTTCTGTTTTTTGTTTGTTTACGAGTCCTGATCAATCTGAAGCCAGATATTAATCATCCGGAAGAGAATACTTTCTTCCAGGTCAACGTCAACTTCTTCTTAATCTTCTTCTATAGTTCCGACATTAATCATCGTGGGAGTACTTTAACCGCTGAAGTCAAACAAGACATAATATCGAATGTTTCCATTGCATCATTTGGTATCAGAACGACGCTTAGTTATAATTACATCATGCGTTGCTCTGACACCAATTGACGTGATGGAAACCGAGCGTTGGAACTATTGAAATATGGAACAAACTCTACTCGGTGTATAGCTTTATATATTGAAAGAGGAGACTACGTAAAACCTAACCCTAAACAGAGCAAACTTTGGGCCTCTGGCCTTTTCTTGGTTAATGGGTTTGGCTTATTAAGCCAAAAACTTTGGTGTGCACTTTTGCCTCATTTAAATTTATGCTAGAAAAAAAAAAAAAAAAACAGGGAAACTAGGGGAACCAAAAAAAAATGTTGACAAAAAAAATTAGGAGAAATAAATAACAGCTAAGGGAATCAATTTTATTTAATTATGAGGAGGAAATTAAAAGAAGAGAAATTTCAATAACATAGGTTTTGTAGCCATAAATAGATGTTCTCTGTATTTATGTCAGTTTGCACTCACTCTATGTTCAACAAAACATTAACGTTTTGTGATGAAAGTTCTGGAATTCTAATACTTGAATTATTCATAAAATCATAAGTAATGCTTGTATAGTTGTATACATTTCAAATCTTTAGAATTTCTCCTATAGCCTAATTTAAAATTCTTTTAAGATCTTGTAACTCTTCAGTTCATAGATAATTACCCTATGCATCCTCCAGGACCTCCATAATAAATAGCTCTTATCCAAGGTTCTTCATCATCATGAACATACTTGGTTGTATAACACATTGGAGTGCTCTCATGTGTCTTTATAGTATAGATTTGTGGAATCAAAGCTTCTCCTGAACCATCAATGATCTGGATACCATTCACAAAGGCTGCTTTTCCAAAACCTTCCTCTGGAAAATGCCCACTTCCCATAACTGGACTCTTCTCTTTCACTGAACTATACACTTGACCTCCCCAAGATGCAAGATGTGCTCCTTTAACTAAACCTGAGCCTATGAACAATGACTTTGGCCAATAACCAACGTTCTCACCCCCAAATACAAACCACCAATCTCCCGTGGCATGATCCTGCAGTTCCCGGTTTTAGAAATTTGAATATTAAAGAGAAGAGAACCCAAGAAAATTTACCTGATGCAAGCTTAAGTCCATTTCTTTCTGTATACCACCATATACTGAAACTGGTTGAAGAAGTACACCGAGTGGTAATCTCTTGCTTACTTGCACAAATCCAGGACATTTTGTGTCGTAGCAGCCGGTTTTAGTATACCCATCTGCCTGTTTGAATCAACCATGCACCATATATATAGCATTAAGACCCTTAGAAATTTAAAAAATCTTAGCTTAAACTTTCAAGGGTTACTCAAAACTTACAGTCCAGTAGGTGTATAAGTGAATGTGATCTTGGTAAAGCAATGGATTCACCTGTAGTATGTAGTAGTATATGTTTCAAAACCATTTTTCTCAAATTTTACATTTATGTGACTCGTGAAACTAGACTTACCATCCACCCAACTGAAATGCTGGCGAGATGTTCTATGAGACCTTCTCCGATCGCCATGGTTGCAATACTAACTTGATCTTTTGACACTTTTACATCCCAGAGGTTAATGTTTCCTTTTACTCCGTAGATTCTGCTATATCCATAGTCGGCTGTTGCAAGCTAAATATACATAGAGAACAAAGAAACTAAGAAAATGGAAGCAGAGCAATGGTGATTTATAAAGTAAGGGCTTTTACATGATGTCCTGTTAAATCAATGTTATTTCCCTCTGTAAGGACATGTCTTGGGCTGTTGAATCCAATGGATTTCAAACGTTGAAATTGTATAAGATCTTGGATTGTAGTTCTTTTAACAATTACTGTTCCATGTGGACAACTTATGCCCTTTTGGAGAAACTGAAAGAGACCAAATTTTTGTGAAATGTTGTTGGTTGTGATCCACTCAGGAGCATTTGTAGGCTTCATCTGCATACACACCAATGCGTTCACACATTTCATCATTCTCTAAAGAGTTTAATATATGTATAAATAGTTCATCTTTGATACAAAAGACAGTAGAGGAACAGAGTACTCTGTAGATACCTGAACAGAGTGGTTTTTGAGCAGAGGATGATCAAATGCTAGTTGCTTGTGAATGTCAATACAATCAAATATTTCACCATTTTCAGTCTGTTCAAAAGCAAAGATGATTAGATATGGAGAAAGGGAGGAAAAGAAAAAAGTAATTCGTAATGTTAACATGTATGAAGAAGTCAGACTAAGCTAACCTTGAAACTTTTGATTGCAGGTTTGTTTATAGTTTTGAGTTGTCGCTTTAGTTCTTTCTTTTTTTCTTCGGATGCTATTGCTCGGCCTTTCTTAGCTGCATCAGCGACTATAATAAGAGCCATTGTTAACAAAATCAGTAACACAGAGTTTTTGAAGGAAGCCATATACTCCAAAAGTCGAGGCTCTTATCTTTCTTCTGTAAATGAACAATATAATGAATCAAAATAATCAGTTATAAATCAGTCAAATGGCATATACCTTTTCATGGAATAAAATCAATGAAGAGTAATTGAATTAATGAAATTTATTGCTCTCTTGGCCTTAAGTAACGGTTACAGAGAATTAAAAGGAAACAAATCTGAGATTTAACTCTGCTTATTAATGCTGTGAGGTAAAACGTGTCTCCATAGTAAATACTAAAGCAAACAAAAAAGTTGTAAAGGAAAACTAACACAATTGATTATATTTAGTCCTAATCATAAATCATCAACCAAATCATTTTTGTATCTCTCTATCAATATAAGATAAGAAAAACAGAAGTGAAAATAAAATGTTTTAGTATAGGAATATCTATTTTATTTTTTCATCTCAAAAGTAAAAAGCAGAGAATAGTTAATGGGGAAAGATCTTTTTCTTTTTCTTTTTTGACGACAAAGTAACATTTTCATTAAATGATAGAACCATGCGCAAAGGGTGAGGCTATCCGAGGTAGCTACAATGGCACGGTAGTGTTTACAAATGAAAAAGGGAGGCCGGATGTTCTCGCACAACGTGAAGGAAATCGGCATGAGCATTGACAGCTCTAGCAATGAAACAAAGTTTAAACAAAGGAAATTTCTTTCTTAGTGAGATAAAATCTGCGAATTCCGCATGTGAGATAAAATATACGAGTTCCACATAATACACTGGCCATTCCACCGGGTTGTCAGTGATGGAGATCAGCTCTTTGCAATCTGTTTGGAATATAGAACAAGGATGATTAATATCTGCCAAGCATTGCATCGCCCAGACCAGTCCTTGTAGCTCCGCATGTGTTGCTGAGAGACTTCGTCGCACTCCGCGTATTCCCAAAAAAACCGGAAAGTCTAATTCATTAAAGACAGCCCAGACCACACAAAGACTCTGACTCTTTCCAAGTGGAAAGATCTTATGAACATTCTTTTTCTTGTTGTTTGATATAAAAACTGGATCTTGATTTACTAGACATTTTATTTTATAAGATTAAACATCAGTTTTATTCTTCAATTAAAACAGAGTAAAACAGAGGATATTGAAATTAAACTTGATTTTGGTTAAGCTTAATTATGGATTCATAATCCAATTATCCATCATTGGACCAAACCCAAAATTAAGCCCAAGTTCTAGAATTTTTCTAGAAACATCTTAAAGATTATCACCTCCTATAAGTGTTCTAGAAAATTCTATTAGATAAAATATCTAGAGATTAGTGTGGAATAATCTAGATAATTGTAACATAAAAATCTAGATATTATGTTAGAGTGTTCTAGAGATTAGAAGAAGGTTTGTAAGATATTTTGTAGTTTTGGAGCCTATAAATAGCTCCCTCCTCTCCTATTTGTAATGAACTTGAGGAAGTGAAATAAAAAGCAAGTTTAAAGAGATAGTGTTCTTCATAAGTTCTCTAAGTCTCTCTAAAAATCTTTCAAGTATTCTCTAATTGTTCTTCCAAATTTTCTATCATACTTGGAGAGTTTCTCATCTTGGTTCTTTCGAGTTTCTCGGGGTATTACGGTCTTGGGCTAGTGCTAAGCACTATCGGTGTTTTTCTTTACATGGTATCAGAGCCATTCTAATTTTGTGCTCATCAAGATCAAGGTTATAGAGAGCTCGAGTTTACTCTAAGTATGGAATCAATGGGTCGTGTTGTTGGATTGGGAATGGAGATCTTAAACCAATCTAACTACCGGTTATGGAAGTCATGTATGGAGTCATACTTGGTGAGTGAGGACTTATGGGATGTCGTCGGTGGTAGCAGCACTAGACCACCAACTGGAGATGCTGCAACTGCGGAAGCGACAAAAGAATGGACACGGAAGAATGCTAAGGCGGAGTTTGCCCTAAAGAGGTCAATTTCCGTGGGAATATTTGAGCATGTCTCAAGGTGTACATCTGCTAGTTCTATTTGGCAAGCGCTAGACCAATTGTTCAATAAGAAGAACGAAGCTCGTTTACAACTATTAGAGAATGAGTTAGCGAATGCGAAGCAAGGAGAGTCTTCAATCTCAGAATTTTTTATCAAGGTAAAAAATCTTTGCTCGGAGATTAATACTCTTAATCCGGAAGAATCTATTTCGGAAGCTCGTTTGAAACGGGTTATTATTCGAGGTCTACGATTCGAGTATACCCCGTTTGTGATTTCGGTTCAAGGATGGGCTACACAACCTTCCTTGGAGGAGTTTAAAAACTTGCTAGCCTCGCAAGAATCACTAGCCCAACAAATGGCGGGAGTAAAAATTCATGAAGAGTCAGGGAGCGCGTTTGTGGCCCGAAGACAACAAGGCTTAAATCCCAAATCCAAAGATGGAGGCCCAAGAAACTATGATAGACGTCAAGGATCATCTATGGGAGATAAGAAAAAATTCAAGTGCTATCGGTGTAGGAAACTTGGGCACTTTAAAAAAGATTATCGAGTCAAACTAAAGGAAGGAAATATGGCGAAATCAAAAGATCATAGTGAAGACGAAGAATGGGCGAAATGTTTCACGGTGGAAGCTGCATCCTTAGATAAATCCAGTCCAATGAAAGTGAAAAATAATTGGATTGTGGATTCCGGTTGTAGCCATCATATCACGGGAGATGAGAAGCTATTTTCTAGTCTTCAGCACCATGACGGAAAAGAAGCAATCATTACCGCGGATAATTCAATCCATCACGTTGAGAAGGAAGGAACAGTTATCATCAAAGGAGATGATGGAAGCTCAATCACTCTCAAGAATGTATACCATGTTCCTGGAGTAAAGAAAAATCTTCTCTCTGTGGTAAACGCGGTGGACTCAGGTAACTACTTTTTATTTGGTCCAAAAGATGTTAAATTTTTGAAAAACATTCAAGAGTTAAAGGCGGACGTAGTTCACACCGGAGCACGAGTTAAAGATCTTTATGTTTTATCTGCTTCAAACACTTATGTGGAGAAGATGAGTACAAATGACAATGCCTTTATATGGCATGCTAGACTTGGTCATATAAATATGACTGAGGTTAAGGTCATGGTGAATAAAAACTTAGTTAACGGGCTTCCAAAATTAAAGTTTCAAGATGATGGAAGACTTTGTGAAGGATGCCAATATGGAAAGTCACATAGACTTCCATTTGACTACTCCACCTCACGATGCAACGCTCCGTTGGAGAGGGTCCATAGTGATTTAATGGGTCCGACAAGAACACCCTCGTATTCCGGGTTTCGCTACATGTTGTTGTTCGTTGATGACTTCTCACGGTATACTTGGGTATACTTTGTAAAGGAAAAATCAGAAGTATTCTCCAAGTTCCAAGAGTTCAAGATCACCGTGGAAGGAGAGTTGGGTCGGAAGATTAAGACCTTAAAGACGGATAATGGAGGGGAGTTTATGTCAAAGGAATTTTTCTCTTTTTGTCGAAATCATGGTATCAAGAGAGAATTTACATGCCCATATACACCTCAACAAAATGGAGTAGCGGAAAGAAAGATTAGACATCTAAGTGAGACATGTAAAAGTTGGCTACATGGGAAGGATTTGCCCAAGGCCTTATGGGCGGAAGGCATGAGATGTGCAGCCTATGTCATCAACCGAATGCCACTTAGTCCAAACAATATGCAGTCTCCTTATGAGATGGTTCATGAAAAAAAACTAACGGTGAAACATCTCAGGATATTTGGATCAATTTGCTACGTCCATGTGTTTGATTCTCAAAGAACCAAGTTGGAGGCAAAGGCGAAGAAATGCATCTTTGTTGGCTATGATGAACAAAGGAAAGGTTGGAGGTGTATGGATCCTGAGACAAACAAGTATGTTGTGTCTCGTGATGTTGTATTTGATGAAGTTTCCTCATACTATGGGCCACCTCAAGTCTTGGTTGAGAAAGATGGTGCGAATTCCTCCAAGATCGATGAATCAACTCTTCAAGTACCACTTGAGAATATAAGTCATGAAAATGAGATACAAGTTGAAAGGGGGAGCAATAATCAAGAGCAAGAAGAGGAGCAAGTTCATGGTTCCATTGCAAGGCAACGACCTAAAAGAAATATTATTAGGCCGGCACGGTTTAGAGATGAAGAGTTTGTCACCACCTTCTCATGCTTCTTTGCAGCGCCTTTAGATGAGGATGAGCCAACTTCATATGAAGAAGCAAAAGGAGTTCAAGAATGGGAGACCGCAATGAATGAGGAGATGAATGCTCTAATGAAAAATAAAACTTGGGATTTGGTTCCAAAACCCAAAGATGTCCAACCCGTCTCGTGCAAATGGATATATCGAATAAACCGAAAAGCGAATGGGAGTATTGATAGGTTTAAAGCAAGGCATTACCGAAAGATCAATTCGAGGTACTTCGTTGGAAGCTCGGGATGGTTGACAAAATCAAGTTTAAGGGGGAGTATTGAAATTAAACTTGATTTTGGTTAAGCTTAATTATGGGTTCATAATCCAATTATCCATCATTGGACCAAACCCAAAATTAAGCCCAAGTTCTAGAATTTTTCTAGAAACATCTTAAAGATTATCACCTCCTATAAGTGTTCTAGAAAATTCTATTAGATAAAATATCTAGAGATTAGTGTGAAATAATCTAGATAATTGTAACATAAAAATCTAGATATTATGTTAGAGTGTTCTAGAGATTAGAAGAAGGTTTGTAAGATATTTTGTAGTTTTGGAGCCTATAAATAGCTTCCTCCTCTCCTATTTGTAATGAACTTGAGGAAGTGAAATAAAAAGCAAGTTTAAAGAAATAGTGTTCTTCATAAGTTCTCTAAGTCTCTCTAAAAATCTTTCAAGTATTCTCTAATTGTTCTTCCAAATTTTCTATCATACTTGGAGAGTTTCTCATCTTGGTTCTTTCGAGTTTCTCGGGGTATTACGGTCTTGGGGTAGTGCTAAGCACTATCGGTGTTTTTCTTTACATATAAAACATATAAAGATCTTAATGACATGTAAACTAAAATGTGCATCCTCCAGGTCCTCCAAAGAAAATAGCTCTAGACCAATAATCACCAGAACCTAAGTTCTTCAAGACATTATAACAATTTGGATTGCTTGCGAATGTCTTTAAACTCGATTGTGTTGGAATCAAAACTGTCTTTGAATTATGATCGATCACTTTAATTCCATTCACATAAGCAGCTTTCTTGAAACCCTCTTCAGGGAAATGTCCACTTCCCATTTTTGGACTCTTCTCTTTCACTGAACTGTAAACTTCTCCTCCCCAAAATACCATACTTGCTGAAAAAGCTAAACCTTCAACTTTAAACAATGATTTTGGCCAGTATCCAATTGGCTCATCACGTAACGCAAACCACCAATCTCCTGTAACATGATCCTGCTTCAATTAAAAAGTACCATTTTGTTGTATTATTGTGTTGATTGAGTAAACGTATCTCAAAGAAAGAGTTAGATGAAACAAGAATAAAAAAGTTAGTCTGAAAAATTCTTTTTTAAAACAAGATTTTCAGTTTGGGTTTGCTTGATTCATATACATGATAAGAGTTAAATTGAGTTCAGTCACAAACAATAAACTAAAACAGTTAGTTACCGAAGAAAATTTGATTTTACAAAGCTATCTTTCTGTACATCATTTGAGTTTTAGCAAATTATATAACATTTTCTTAATCTTTATGTCTTATCTTATATACATCATTTTCATGGTTGTCCAGTCCATTTCACCTACCTACCCCAATTTTTCATTGTAAAATCACCTTAACCTTAATTATGCCCAAAGACTAACTAAATCAAATTCAATTACCATTTCTTTAAACTAATTTAAAGTCTTTTACATTAACTAATATGATAGCTTAACCGACTATAAAATATGCAAATCATCAAAACAGACTTGAATGTGAGTCTTATTAACCATTGCAATAATCATGGTGTAGATAGATCATTTGCAATTATACATATTTTTACACTAAATGGTCTATGTATATCTATTTGCAAAAAAATAGAGAAATTAATAAGAGAAGTTTGCATGAATAACAAATAAGATTTGAAAATTAGCAAAAGATTAGCTTACAAATAAAAAATTTCAAATTTAATAATTGTTTTTACTGAAATGTACCAAACTATAAAATTATCACTCATCGTTCACTTCTTTCATTTCAAATTCAAATCAATCCATAGTGAGAGAGAAAAAAACATGGAAGGCAAAGAAGACGTAAATGTAGGAGCCAACAAGTTCCCGGAGAGACAGCCAATCGGCACGGCGGCGCAAATAGAGAGCAATGACTACAAAGAACCACCTCCGGCGCCGTTTTTGAACCCGGCGAGCTCAAATCATGGTCTTTCTACAGAGCAGGCATAGCAGAGTTCATCGCCACTTTTCTTTTCCTCTACATCACTGTTTTGACAGTCATGGGCGTCAAGAGATCTCCCAATGTTTGTGCCTCTGTTGGAATCCAAGGCATTTCTTGGGCTTTTGGTGGCACGATCTTCGCTCTTGTCTACTGTACTGCTGGAATCTCAGGTTCAAAAATTATGTAATTTAGATTTGAAGAAATCTTGAATTAGGGATAATTGTTGGTTATATCAGAAGAAAGTTTGAAACTTTTTGAGTAATTTCTCCTTTTAAGGTTTTCAAGATTTGATTTTTGAATTCTGTGGTGAATTGGTTTTTGGTAATTGAACAGGAGGACATATTAATCCGGCGGTGACATTTGGTTTGTTCTTGGCGAGGAAGCTTTCGTTAACAAGAGCTCTCTTCTACATTGTTATGCAGTGTCTTGGAGCGATTTGTGGTGCTGGTGTGGTTAAAGGGTTTCAGCCAGGGCCTTACCAGGCTAATGGTGGTGGAGCTAATGTTGTGGCTCATGGTTATACAAAGGGTTCAGGTCTTGGTGCTGAGATTGTTGGTACTTTTGTTTTGGTTTACACTGTTTTCTCAGCTACTGATGCTAAGAGAAGTGCTAGAGACTCTCATGTCCCTGTATGTTGCTAATTCTCTACTCTTTTGGCGTTTTTGGTCATCAAAACATTTTGCAGATCTTGGCTCCGCTTCCAATTGGGTTTGCTGTCTTCTTGGTGCACTTAGCTACCATCCCAATCACTGGAACCGGCATTAACCCTGCTAGGAGTCTCGGAGCTGCCATCATCTACAACAAAGGTCATGCTTGGAATGACCATGTAAGTTCCTCTTTAGTCTCATAAAATATCGAGTTTTCAGATGGGGAAACCCGTTACCTGAGTTTCTTCTCTGTTTCTGTGTCTGCAGTGGATCTTCTGGGTTGGTCCATTCATTGGTGCTGCACTAGCTGCTCTGTACCATCAGATAGTCATCAGAGCTATTCCTTTTAAGTCCAAGACATAATAAAGCTTCCCACATATTCTCTGATCATCATCAAGCTAATATGTATTAATCTTTTATTCTATGTTCGTTCCTCTTGTTTCCTATTTCTCTTGTATGATTCTCTCTATATCTAGCACTGGAGTTGATCTTGTAACACTGGATATCTGTAATTTATTATGTACCAATGGAAATATGGAATTGTATCTTGTTAATTGTATTGTATGTGTAAATAATTGTGTCAATAGAATTTTATCTTGTTAGACCACATTTGTACATGTATAAGCTCAGAATCTTGTTTGTATATCACTGAGTATGCTAACACTGTCAATAATTGAGTGTTTCCCATATCAAGCATAAGCAAAAAAAAATTTGTAAAAAATGTGCTCTGTGTTCTTAATACTTACTAGAAATTAATGGAACATCTGGTATATATGTCTGAATTGATTCAGAGTTCTAGACCGAACTGAACTGGTGTCGCCGCCATCATCACAAGTATTTTTCCTCTTCCTCTTCTTTCAGAGTCTTTTATGACATATTTTTGTTTGAATATTTTTCATTTTCTTTAGCACAGTGTTAGGTTCTTGTTCTTTGGTCTTAAGTTCAAAATGCTGAAATGGTTATTCTGTTCCACATGGTAGGGTTCCAATAAGAGAACCAAAGAAACCAGATGTAGTAACATCTTTCACATGTTTGATGCAGCAACTGGTATTATGGTAGCCAAAACTTAGCTGAAGAGTAAAGTCAGCGATGGGCCAAGCAAGTGTGAGGGTTCAGCTTGTGCTTGAGTCGGGTTATTTTATATTTATTTATTTTTTGGAAAACCTTAAAGTTTTCTACGTAAACCCTGAGACAAATATGAAAATTTAACAATGGCGATCTACTAGATCAAGAAAACAAAAGTTTGATTGTGACACGAAAAGAAAAGAAAAGAAGTTGATTAGCATCGAATATCTCGCAATACAAAAATAAAAAACCCATAAGCCAATCAAGTGTTAACGATGATATGATGTAATTGATAAATATAAAATAGTTTGTTGGAGTTTATCTTAAACGTTCTAAGTTGTTTGAATTATTGTGGCCACGTATATTCAACTTTATTAGGTGAATCCATAAATTAACAATAATATAAAGGTCGGACAGGAAAAAAAATTACTTAATGGTTAAGAAGTTTGGCTTATGATCATTCCACTTTGTGAAGTATGGGACTCCTTTTTATCGATATTAGAACCAAATGAAAGAGGTTTCTTAATCGCCAAGTTCCAACCAAAAAAAACATAAAGCCCATATTTATGAAAAAGACTCCTCCAAACAACATTTTGAATTGATATGATACTAACCTTCAAAGAACCACATCGACGATGTAATAAAATAAAACAATCCATAAGTTTTGCATATAAATTGAGAAAAAGGTAAAGACACTCATCAAAATTCAAAAAGCGATGAAATTAAAGCAAGTGAAGACGCACACATTATCACATAAAAAGTAGCAAACATCAAGAAATTAGATAAAAAGTATAAGAGAATAATTTCATCAACTTTCTTTCTTTTGTATTTTTTTTTTAGATTTTGTTTTTTGAATTTCAGTCATACGTGTGAATGTATCATCAGCAATGTTTTTATATTATTATTCATGTTTATAAAATTCTCAAATACTATAAAGTAGCTGAAGCACATGTGATTATGATATATATACAGAAAGAGAGACAAAGCCAGCTAGAATATTTAGTACACACACACACAAAGATTCAGAGAATCATCTAATAACAAAACAAAAAATAAAGAGAGAAGGAAAATGAACAGAATGAGCAATACAGTGATAGGGTTCTTGAACATCCTAACACTAATCTCCTCCATAGTTCTAATAGGATCAGCTCTATGGATGGGTAAGAGCAAGACAACATGCGAACATTTTCTTCAAAAGCCACTTCTGTTTTTAGGCCTAGCGATACTGGTCTTGTCAGTAGCTGGTCTGGTCGGTGCATGCTGTGACATAGCTTGGGTCTTGTGGGTATACCTCTTCTTCATGGTCTTCATCATAGTAGCACTCATGGGTTTAACCTTGTTTGGGTTCATAGTGACTAGCCATGGTGGTGGTGTAGGTGTAGATGGTAGGGTTTATAAAGAGTTTAAGCTTGAAGGATATCATCCTTGGCTAAAGACAAGAGTTTTAGATGCTAATTATTGGTTAACTATAAAAACTTGTCTCTTAGGCTCACTCACTTGTTCCAAGCTCTCTTTTTGGACTCCTCTTGATTATCTCCAAAAGGACTTATCTCCTCTTCAGGTACTTATATATATATAATCTCTTTTTGGAATCTTCTTGATTCATTCAAGATTTTAGAAATATTTGATAATGTTTTGAAACAGTCAGGGTGCTGCAAACCACCGACGTCGTGCGTTTATAATACGGACACGGTGATACAACAAGACCCCGATTGTTACCGGTGGAACAACGCCGTGACGGTGCTCTGCTACGACTGTGACTCGTGTAGAGCTGGCGTCTTAGAGACGGTGCGTCGTGATTGGCACAAACTCTCTCTAGTCAACGTGATCGTTGTTCTTTTCCTCATCGCTGTTTACTGCGTTGGCTGTTGTGCATTTAAAAACGCGAAACGCCCTCAACAATATGGCTTCCCTTATGGACGTTACGGCATGTACAAATCTCGACCTGGATGGGAACAGTCTTGGTGAGATTTAATTGCTTACTCTCTACCAGAATTACAACAACAACAAAAATGCTCTTATTTATTTTATTTTACTTTTCTTAATTCATTTGTTATAAATTTTTTTTTTTTTGGTGAGGGTTATATATATATTTTTTTTTTTGATGAAGGGTTTGCAATTTCAATTATTTTATTTTGTTCTTGGATGTAGGTCGAGGTGGTGGCATGGGAGAGATCGGTATTAGTAAAAAACATTGATATAGTGTTTCGCGATTCATCTCTTGGCCTCTAATTTATTATATATCATTTTTGTACAGATTCTCAATTTTTTATAATTAAATTTCTACCTTTTTATTGTTGTTGTTGTTGTTAAAAAGAGTCATATCAACTCTAGTACGATAAGAATATCTTCAATAGTGCTATATTTTTAGAGATTTTTCTATATTTAAAGCAAAATTCTCTCTAGTAGTATTATATATCTTCTTTTAAAAATAGATAAATTAATAGTATTTTTCTAAATTTAGGGAAATACTGTTCATTTCTCTATTTTTATAGGAATAATTTTTTTTTTACAATATGATCTTTTAATTTTATATATGTATTTATTTTATATCTAAACAAAATTATATGTTTATTTGTGTATTTATACACAACTATATTTAAATTTTGGTTATCTCATTATTATAACAAGCAACAAAAACTTATATTAAATTATAAATACAAATTACATGAGAGATGATAAATTAAAAAAAAAATATGAGTGTGTCAAATTTTATGAAATTACATGAGAGATGATAAATCCAATGAAGATGCTTAAAAATGTAATAGTTATCTTTTTAATTTTATATGGTGTAATGAAATATTTTTTTACATAATAAAATGTTTAATTTTTATAAAATCAGATTTTTATAGAACTATTGTTATAAAACAAAATGAATGGGTCAAATTTGTGAAATTTGAAAGTAAAATTTTTTGATATAAATTAATTAATAGAATAAAAATATTATATTTTCAAATACTATTTAAAAAATAAAAATAGAGGCAACTATTGGAGCAAACCATTCCTCTATTTTTCAAAAATCTCTATTTTTAGAAGAAAAGATAGAGACAACCATTGGACAAGGTCTAACGAAATTAAAAAAAAAAATAAATAAATAAATAAAAAAAAAAAACCCTACGGTAACGACCAACGATGTTCCAAGTTCAACTACGGTAATTAGTATACAGAACCAAATTTTATGAAAATGAAATCAAGAGCTAAAACTTTATTATGTAATGGAACATAATTTAAATCGTACGATACTGCAACATGTTCGGACTAGTCCATGAGGAGTCGACGACCGGAATAGAACATAGTGAAATGGGTTATTTTTGGGCCAGATATTAGTGATTGAGGCCCATCAAGGTATGCAACGAAACCATACCATATAACGCATAAGCATTTCTCCCACATCAGATGTTTGAAAATGAGAACCCGTCTGTGGCTAGTATAAAAAAAGAAGGTGGTGGAACGTCATAAGTACTTACCTGGACGGGGTCAACTCGTGATCAAGAAGACGAGTGGCCTAGGCTAGTGACTAACATTGCACTTATCGTTAGGGTGCTATGCCTAAGGTCTTCCCATGAGGAAGAGCCTGCGTCATTATTTGTGGCAGTGGGGGCCTGCGTTCGCGCGGCCCCTCCCATTCCCAACAGATTGAGTTTAACTTGTGGAGATGTCTTTTTACAGCAGAACCGGTTAAAAAACTTGTCTGTAAAAAACTGCTATTTATCATAGTACGACATAAAACACTAGTAAAATAGCAAAGTTAGATTGATCTGGGCCGGTTAAAAAAAGGTTTTTATCTGAAGACAACTTAATCACTTCTTCTCTGTTCAGATAATTTTGGTGAGTATTATTAAGTCTAGTGAACATTTCCAGACTGGCTAATTTGTAATATAAGTAACCACCACCACACAGTTACCTAAAAACATCTTCTAAGCTCTGTTGAGTAATCAAATTAAAAGGCAAATGAAGTTTCGTTTACTCAAAGACTTCAAGTAAGTAAAGTTATTGGTGTAGCTTTTTTTTTTTTTTTTTGGGTAAATTGGTGTACCTATCTATATTTTAAGAACATTATCCTAAGAAGTTGATACCAAATGTAAAGTTTTGACTTTGCAGATCAAATCTTTTTTTTTTGGTAATCAAATCTTCTCCATTTGTAGATCGAATCTTCTTCTACAAATCACCTTCGTCTCTTTATGTTAAAGTAATCACATTTTGGATCACATACGAACAAAAACGAGCCATTTGCCACAGTGACCTCATCCATTTTTTTAAGACCTGGGAAAATAAGGTCATATCTATTAGAGAGTTTGGGGAAGGAAGAAGGTCATCCAGATCTTGGAAAAACAGGAGGGGGTCATTTTGGCATTTGATTCAACAAAAACGCTTATTAAATAAAAATTAAACAGAAATCGCTCCACCACTCGAGAAGAAAAACTCTCTCTGTTAATTTCTTGTTTACCTCATCTTCTCCAGGAAATCAAAAAGATGTGGTTTTTTGGATCAAAAGGAGCATCTGGATTCTCGTCTCGTTCCACTGCAGAGGAAGTCACACATGGAGTTGATGGAACTGGTCTCACTGCCATTGTCACAGGTTTCTTCTATCATAACTCTTCCTATACTTTACCAACTTGGGGGGTTTTGTCTAAATTTGTGGACTTTTTCTATAATTTCGAATTAATTTCACCTGTAAGCAATAGAATTTGGATTTAATGATCAGGGTTCTTCTGTCTTTGATTTGGTCAAATCCTAATAAATGTGGAGAGGTCTTTACTGTTTCTTGTTCTTCTAAAGTTGTCTTTTTGTCAATGAGTAACAATATTTTATTCACAAAACTTAAGGAGCTTTTTCTTGAATTTGATTATTTCTCTATGTTTGATGACTTCAAAGTACAACAAGTTTGGTGATGACTTGAAAGTACAACAAAGTTTGGGACCATTTGCCTCAAAGGGAAAATAACTTCAGATCTACTAATAAACATGTGCTTGTATTTTACATACACACTCTGTCTCTGTTTGAGCTTATCACAATCTATACAATTTAGATAGACATTAGGAGTCTCACATACAGAATTGAGTCAAACATTGACCCAATTTTTTGTCCTGGATGTGTTGTGTTGCTAATGCTTCCTTAGTTGGTATATATTGAATATGTAGTTTATCAAAAGTTTGGGGGGTTTTAATAGAGGTTTGCACATGTTCTGTATCACTCAATCAACTTAGTATATTGGTTGATACAACTTAAGAAAGTGGTCTAGCTTGCATTGACCTTTCATGACATGTTTGGTTTCCTTAAGTTTTTCTTTTGTTTGTGTTCATATTTTCAGGAGCATCAAGTGGTATAGGAGTAGAGACAGCGCGTGTTCTTGCACTGCGTGGTGTGCATGTTGTTATGGCGGTGAGGAACACTGGCTCTGGTGCTAAGGTTAAGGAAGATATTGTCAAACAAGTCCCTGGAGCTAAACTCGATGTCATGGAGTTAGATCTCAGCTCAATGGAATCTGTCAGGAATTTTGCTACTGACTACAAATCTGCTGGTCTTCCACTCAACCTCTTGATGTAAGCTTTCAAAATATCATATAACGATTTGGGATTATTTGACAGTTAATATTTTGAATTTTGTCTCAAATTTTTTAAGCAACAATGCTGGAATTATGGCATGTCCTTTTATACTCTCTAAGGACAACATCGAGCTGCAATTTGCAACCAACCATTTAGGTGAGTAAGATGACCAAACCAACATTATAACTTTGTCCTAAATGTATATAACTTTTTGTTAATCTCATCTTTAGTTTTTAATCAGTGCCATGGATTTTGTGATCCAATGATATATTTCAGGTCATTTTCTGCTGACCAAACTTCTGCTAGATACAATGAAGAACACATCACGTGAAAGCAAACGAGAAGGAAGGATTGTTAACCTATCATCAGAAGCTCATCGGTACTCGTACCCTGAAGGAGTCCGCTTTGATAAGATCAACGATAAGTCAAGGTACTACTAATGGTGAACCAAACAGTGATTCTTCGATCTTGTCTTTTCTTCAAAATCTAACATTCTTCTTTGGTTTGGTCTGCACTTTGCAGTTATAGTAGTATGCGAGCTTATGGACAATCTAAACTCTGTAATTTATTGCACTCCAATGAGCTTGCAAAGCAGCTGAAGGTAACAACCAAAAAACAAAAAAAATCTGTCAATTCAAGAATCTATGTTTCTATGGTATACTTGTTTCAAATCTGGTATGTATATAAAAACAGGAGGATGGAGTCAATATAACAGCAAATTCAATTCATCCAGGAGCCATTATGACAAATCTCGGGCGCTACTTCAACAGCTATTTGGCTGGTAACTTCTTTTCTCTGATTCCACTCTCATCAATCCATGCTTCATAAGGTTACACACAAATAAACTAACACATATATACTTAAGTTCTCTTCTGATCCTCTCTGTCACCGGTTTGATTCAGGAGCTGTTGGTGCAGTGGCTAAATATGTGCTCAAGAGTGTTCCACAGGTATACTTCTAACCAAATGATAGCCAAATCTGTTACAAACCGGTTACAAGGGTTCTCCGGTTAAATTACACTGTAGTAGAGAGAACTGGTGCTGGTTATTAATAATAGACCGGTTTAGCTTTATTTTTCAATTTGGTTTGTCATGTCGAGTATCGGTTTTGTAGGGGGCTGCAACAACTTGCTATGTAGCATTACATCCTCAAGTTGCAGGAGTTACAGGGGAATACTTCTTAGATAGCAACATTGGTAAAGCATTACCACTTGCCAAAGATTTAGAATTGGCCAAGAAAGTTTGGGATTTCAGCACTAAGCTTACCGATTCGCAATCAGGAGAAACTAGTTCTTGAAAGTAGATAGATGTTCAATAAACCTTTACTTTTATGGTCTTCACGTTTCGATATCTCTATTGTGATTTCTATTTCAGTGCTATGTCAAAGGAAATAAAATGTATAACAAAATCTGAAACATTTCAGTTCTTCAAAAAGTGGTTTAGTTCTAGTTTAGATCGGTTTGTTTATAGGTAGGTGTAGAGAGCAGAGACTCAAGAAAAAAGTAAAAAAGCTTTGTAATCAATTATCAGAAGATTTTAAAGACAGGGGAAGCCACGAGGAGACAATACTGTCAATGCATTGATAGTTACAAATGAAAATTCAATGATTATAGATTAGTTTAAATACACTTATTAAAAAAATTCTTAGCAAGGTTAATTAATTAGTTAATCGTGGTGTTTAGTCTTTGGAGCATAACGTGCACAATATGAAGTCTTATTATTTAAAGAAGAAAGAGCTAACTGGATAGACTACGTATTTAATTCTTTTCACACCATCTATAGATAATTGTCGGTCGTTAGATGGCATGTTTTTTTTTTTTTTGATTTGGACCGAACGATGAAATTCAAGTTTGTATGTTGAGATTTAACGAGACCAATATATTATTTTATTTTTTTGTTAAAGGGTATAATGAGACCAATATGTTGAAACTCCGTACGTTCACCTTTAATGATAAAAACAACTTCAACCAAAAGAAAAAAAAATCTTGTATGATTATGGGGAAATTTACATAATTTCTTTTTAAAAAGCTTTAAAATGTTCATTGTTTAATGATTTTGCTATTCCGTTTTGCATGTTTTTTTACCATTTCGTCATTATGCAATTATTGTTAGTCAAACTATTGTTCGTCTAATGATAGTTAAATAGAAACTTTTAATTTTTGTTAAAATTGTCTTCAAACTGAAACTGATCATGTTAGGTACTCGTCAAAAAAGTGTATCTAATATAGTATATTAAGAAATTTACACGATATAGATTTTGTTCATTTCACTGTTGTTGATAACAGTGACTAATATTAGTAAGCAACAAATCAATGAAATTTTCAAAAACAAAAGATGACTTTAAAATTGTCAAACCATGATGGAAATGTTGTCAACAATAACAACAAAACGAACGAAACAATTAAAATCAAAACCATACAGTCAATGTTTTGTTGTAATGAAATATGAAGTATAACCTTGCATCCATTTACATCCTATTGGAAAAAAAATATATAAAAAATAACATACATCACAATCATATGGTAATGTTTCTGAACACTCTGAGCAGCCACCAAACCACTTAGAAAAAGAGATCTAAGTTCACATCTTTGTTTTACTTTATGCAGCTAATCCATAGTACAACAATTTAAGTTAGTTCTGGTGAAATTGAATTCCATATATATATATATATATATTTTTTTTTTTTTTTTTTTTTTATTATTACCAAAAAAGTCAATCATGCTGTATTATCATAAGTACATGCATATACAGATTAGACGCTTTAATTTTATCAAAAAAAAAGATTGGATGCTTTAATTCTTTGTATTTTTTCTGCCACGTATTAATGTATACATTTAATTACAATAATTACTCTTCTCCGAAATATACAATTCGATTTCATGCTTCTACTCACTAACTCAGTACAAATAGCCAAGATATGTAGGGTAACCAAAATCATTTGTGTTAAATGTTGTTAATATGTTCGAATGTAAAGTTGCATAATACTTATTGTGGACCAAACAAAATCTCATAAAATATTTAAGCTCATAAGACTCATCTTGCAATCATTGACTAAATTTATTTTTCAGATAAAAGCTAAAGCATAATGTAATAATGGCAGAGGAAATGAGAACAAAATTTAATATGATCAGTCGTTCGTAAGTAATGTTGTTGTCTACAAAAGGTTTAAGACTTTCTAATACTAATTCATAAGGATGGGCCTTAGTCGAACTTATTAGGCTCTAACCCGGCTCTAACCAGATGAGACTGTTCATTTGGAGCCGTGGATGAGACGTGTGAAAACGAGTGAAAAAGTGCATCAGGACCGTACGTTAAAATCACGTGAGGACACGTGGGGAGTGAGCATGTACAAACAAAACTGTATTTTGGAGTTTACTTTGGAAGCAACGAGGGAAACATCGAATCATTGAGTTGTTTGTTACCCCCGAAAAACATATGGTGGTTACAAAATCAAGACTCTTGTCTTATGATTTATATTTTATTGATTTCTATCTTAAATTTTAACCATCTTAATTAAGCTTGTCAGGGTTTGACATTAGTTCACAATCAAATTTATATAATAAAAAATTGGTTGGATTAGATTTTGACAAAGCAATATAATTTTTTTTAAAGGAAAGCTTTATCAGATCAGAATATAAAAGCATTTTTATAAGAAAATCACGAAACAGCAAAATATTTCTCTATGCAAAAACCGCAATACATCTTTCATTACTTTTTTTTTTTTATTTTGTTAAAGAATATCTTCCATTACATGCATGCATGGATATATGATACAGATTTTATTGGAGTTTTTTTTTATTAAAACTCAATTATTGCTTGGAGAAGGTTTACGTCTTCACTCTTCAATCATTGATTGACCCCTCAAAAGAGCATTGGTCGTGAACACGACTAATACTATTTCTTTTTTGTTAACTAAACACGACTAGTACTAATTATGAACCAAAATTTTGATTTTCTTTTTTTTTAATCTAAAAAGCAAACAGATAAACAAAAGCCTTCAATGGAAGTATATATTGGCATAAACAAATAAATAAGAAGCACACTTAAAAATTACTAATAATATGTTTTAATATTATTGTGCCATAATGCGGAATGTGTGATCTATCTATTTGAATTGTTATTGACCCGACGTTAGTAGGCAAATTAAAAAATAAATCAACTTAAAAATTAACTTTTTTTTGTTTTTTTGTTTTTTTTTAATTAACTTGGTTATTGTAATGCAACTATGCAAGAGGTTCAGCATATATAGTAGTAATAGAAATTAGTAAACATTTATCTTATTAATTTCATATTGTTATTGATGAAGAAGCCCTACTACCAGTTATTACATTTTTGTTTTTTGTTAATATATTCCATTTCTGATGGATAAATAATAAATGCAACGAATTATCTACGTCATGGCTTTTTGTCTACCACTAGCACGTAACACGTTTAATTATCTTTTTGTGTCAACTCTTCAATCTTCGATCCAGAATTTAAATTAATGTTGTCATGATTCATGAAACAACTATGTATACATTTTTTTTGTTAAACTATGTATACAAATATTGAAATATACAATCAGACTATTTTAATATATCAGTCGTTCGTGAACGAACAACTTTCTGCGTGGTTTATTGCCCAATCGGATTTTAGTGCGGTATAAATGCGTTAAATCAAATGTATAATGAAGCCAAAACATGGTTATAGCACATTTATAATGTATTTTCCTTGTGAAAAGTGCAAAAGAAGACAATAATGTAATAACGCTGCCAAAAAACATAAAATAACAATAACAAGCCAACATTAAACCAAAAGAAAATAATAACAAGAAGCCAACACAAAATAAAATATCTTGATAAAAAAGTACTAAGTAATGATAACCACAGTTCCCCTGGAAAGGATAAAGTGATAATAAGTCTCATTTTCTTGAATAATATTTGAGATATATTTATGGACCTTTATGGGATTTTCATTTATTTAATTTAACTTCATAGTAAAATGGTGTGGACTGAATACAAATGATGACCAGAAACCATCCAAGAATCCAACCTTTCTATGCTCTGTTTTAATCTGTTTAGAGTCTAATTTTCAGTTTTACTACACTCTTTAAGAAATTCATTCTCTTCTAAATAATAACTTCTCATCAGATTGATAAATTTTAAATTTCATAATAATAAAAAAATTACGTCTGTAAAAACATTTCTTAGTCAATTTTGATTGCATGTAACTAAAAATAAAACATGATTAAATTTAACACTAGAATACTGAATTTGTGAGGCTGGTCGAAGAGGATTTTACTTAATCAGCGCCTATGGAAGTGGAACTCTGAGCAATTAATTGGTAACGTGTTTTCAATAGATGTGACTCGATGTCATAGGTTCTAACTTATGTGGTGCGTCACATTTTTTGGAAAAATACATTATTGGCATGGCTGAATGATAAATCACGCTTCGCCATACAAGATATTAGTTAAAGACTAAATGAATAACATTTCATCCTATATATAAATGTTCTATTAATAAAATGCCAACAATGTTTACAAATGTTTTTTGATAAAGGGTTTAATGTTTTACAAAGCTAGCTTAAAAAAAAATGTTCACAAAGCTAAAAAGACTTTCTACATTCACATATTATATAAAAAAAGGGATATGTATATTTATTTACACTTTCGTAATCTGAGAAGTGAGAAGATAGATATAGTTATCATTATCATCAAAAGAGCAGACGAAAAGGCAGCACAGTGACGCCCATATCAGGAAACATTGTTCATCAGAAATTTCAGGACACAAGCAAAGAAAAAAACAGCAAATATATTATATTGAAAAAGAGAAAATATAAAAATAAAATAAAAAAAACTTTTTGTAATAACAAATAAACTTGTGAAGTGGAGCCCACAAGCCACACCTAGTTTGATGTCTCTCTTTCGCTTAGGTCTCCATTCTTTCTATTTTTAAAATTCTTTTAATTCAAAATTTTCACTTCTCCCAGTCTCTGTCTTCTCTTCTCCCTTTTGAACAACATTTCAAGAAAATAGAAATCTCTGAAATAGAGAGAGATAGAGAGGAAAAAAAGAAGAAGAGATTTTGTGATGTGTGTTTTTTGTGATTTGACAGTGCCCATGTTTCTGTTTTTTGGATAAGGACCTCTAAATTCACTTTCTATCTTACTACATAGTATTCAAAAAAAAAAAAGTTACTATTATCTGTCTCCATGCTTCAAACTCAAACGGGTAAGCCTCTAATTGTTTGTATATACTCTCCTAGTAATTTCATTCACTCTTCATAGATGTTTCCTCTTCTGGGTTTGAGAAACATTTCTTGTTCTGTTCTGGGTTTTGATCAAAATTCTAACTTTCTTGAATGTTCCCATTGAAAAAAATCTTAACTTTGTCTTCCCTGTTTTTAAATTTTTTTTATTTTATACCTAGCTAAAAAAATTAAGAGTCCTTTTCAAAGTCAATCTGTAAATGGTGATGCATTCGACTATACTCTGTGAAAGCTCTAGTGTTTTCATGTTCTTATTCTCTTTTAAACTTTGCTATCTCTCACTTTCAACTCCTTTCTCGTTGATTAATACCCTTCTTGTGGGAATTTACAAAACATCGTTTTAGTTGAGCTGCCTTCCTAAAGATTCTCCAGTGCTTCTCTCATTCTTCATCTCCAAAAATCGGATTTTTAGGGTTCATAATTCTACTGAAGTTCCTGGGTTTGATTGATTCTTGAAAGAGCTCAAGATCATCTTGTTGATGATTTATTCAAGATGCCGAGATATGTAAGTTCTCAGATCTAAATCCCTCCCTGTACTAAAAAGAAAAAAATCATTTTTATTTAAATTTATCATCATTATTATATTTCCCTTTCTGCTTGGATCTGCAAAGTTCTCAAAATCAATTATTTTCCTTAAAAGAAAAAATCATAATTCTTCTATTTGCTTTTTAGGAAGTGATTTTTTCCTTTAGGTGTGAAACCATCCTTTAACTATTCATTCACTAAATGTTCTGAGATTTCAAAATCATTCAAAACTATTCAACAAAGCTTATGGTATTTACTCTGTAGATTTCCATCAGCATTCTCTACCAAATTTATTCAAAAATCTGATTTAATTAAAAAACCTTTTTATCTTTTTCTTTCTAGGGTTCCTCTCTGTGTCCCAAAATCTTGCATCTTTAAAGCTCATTCTGAAATCTGAAATCTGAAATCCAAAAAATCTCAAGCTCATAATTTTGACTTTTTTGTTTTCCTTGTTGAATCAGATTGGCATTGATGGATTGATAAGGCTGCATTTATGGGATTTGATAGATTGTCTATAAAGGAAAAGCTTTGGTTATGGATTCTCAAGGTGACAGTTCTAGGTTTGGGCAATATCCAACAAAGCCCTCTAGGAACATGTCTTCATCTTCATCTGCTGCTTTCTTCTCTGCTAATCAATCTCCATTTTTCTCACCAAGATCTCCCAAAATCAATCAAGAACTCTCTGAATCTACTCGCTCTGATGCTAAATGTGATAGCTTTGATCCTCTTAGCTCCAGTTCTGGTTTCCAGGAACCTGAGCTTTGGTTTTTACCTGCACCTCCTCCTCAAAGTCAGAACCTTGAAGCTGATCAAATTGCTTCCAGTAGTGTGATCTCTTATACACCTTCTAGATATGGTAGAGGAGGAGGAGGAGGAGGTCATGATTCTTCGTCGTATACTCAGGCATCTTCTGTTTCTGTTTCTTATAACAGGCTGAGATGTTGCGATGTGTTTATAGGATTGTATGGTCAGAAGCCTTCTCTGCTTCGGTTTGCAGATTGGCTTAGAGCAGAGTTGGAGTTTCAAGGGATGAGTTGTTTTATGTCTGATAGAGGGAGATGTAGGAGTTCTCGGAAACAGAGAATAATCGAGAAAGCGATGGACGGTGCTTCGTTCGGTGTTATAATTCTAACGAGAAAGGCTTTCAAGAATCCTTATACGATCGAGGAGCTGCGGTTTTTCGCAAACAAGAAGAATCTTGTTCCTGTTTTCTTTGATTTGTCTCCTGGAGAGTGTCTTGTGAGAGATATAGTTGAGAAGAGAGCTGATTTGTGGGAGAAACATGGAGGTGAATTGTGGGTTTTGTATGGTGGGATTGAGAAAGAATGGAAAGAAGCGGTTCACGGGTTATCTCGAGTTGATGATTGGAAGCTTGGAGCTCATGAAGGTAACTGGAGAGATTGTGTTTTCAGGGCGGTTACGTTATTGGCAATGCGGTTAGGGAGGAGAAGTATAGTGGAGCGGTTAACGAAATGGCAGGATAAAGCGGAGAAAGAGGAGTTTCCTTATCCGAGGAATGAGAATTTTGTTGGGAGGAAGAAGGAATTATCTGAGTTAGAGTTCGTTTTATTTGGAGATGTTGCTGGAGATTCTGAAAAGGATTACTTTGAGCTAAAGGCGAAGCCGATTAGAAGGAAGAAGAAGAACGTGACGCTCGGGTGGAATAAAAGTGGTTCAGCTGAAGAAAGACGGAAGAAAGGTAAAGAGAAAGTTGTGTGGAAGGAGTCTGATAAAGAGATCGAGATGCAAAGCACGGATTTACCTTCGCGGAGTCAAGTGAAGTTAGGAGGGCGAAACACGAGGAGAAAACGGTCGATGAAGGTTGTTTATGGGAAAGGTGTAGCTTGTGTCTCGGGTGAATCAGGGATTGGTAAAACCGAGCTGCTTCTTGAATTTGCTTATAGGCATCACCAGAGGTATAAGATGGTTCTTTGGATAGGTGGTGAGAGCCGTTACATCAGACAGAACTATTTGAATCTTTATCAGTATTTGGAAGTTGATGTAGGGATAGAAAACGGTTCTTCTGATAAGACGAGGATGAAGAGCTTTGAAGAGCAAGAAGATGCAGCGATTTCAAGAATCAGAAAAGAGCTGATGAGGAATATACCGTTCTTGGTTGTGATCGATAACTTGGAGAGCGAAAAAGACTGGTGGGATGCAAAGCTTGTGATGGATCTTCTTCCTCGGTTTGGAGGAGCGACTCACATTTTGATATCTACGCGTCTCTTACGAGTCATGAACATGGAGCCATTGAAACTCTCTTACCTCTCTGGTGCTGAAGCTATGTTGTTGATGCAAGGGAGTGTGAAAGATTATCCTGTTGCGGAAATGGATGCATTGAGGGCAATTGAAGAGAAACTCGGACGGTTAACGTTGGGATTAGCTGTCGTGGGAGCGATATTGTCAGAGCTGCCTATAAACCCGAGCCGGCTTTTGGATACTATAAATAGAATGCCGTTAGGAGAGATGGCAAGTAGCGGTTCGGACGGGAGACTCTTGAGGAGAAGCTCGTTTCTGATGCAGCTGTTTGAAGTGTGTTTTTCGATCTTTGATCATGCGGATGGACCGAGAAGTTTGGCTACAAGAATGGTTGTTGCGAGCGGGTGGTTAGCTCCGGCGCCTGTTCCAGCTTCTTTGTTAGCTTTGGCTGCTCATAAACTCCCAGAGAAACACAAAGGTCCAAAACGGTTATGGAGAAGACTGAGACGTGCTATAACCTGTGGTTTTACATCTTCAAACTCCAAGCGATCAGGAGCTGAAGCTGCTTCTATGTTACTTAGATTCAACATTGCTCGAACTAGCAGCATCAAGATAGGGTTTATACAAATCCACGAGCTTGTGAAACTATATGCGAGAAATCGAGTACCTGTGAATGAAAATGCTCCTGCAATGGTTCGAGCCGTGATAAACCACCACGCCTCGACTGTTGAATCTGCAGAACAAATCTGGGCGGTTTGTTTCTTGCTGTTTGGTTTTGGCAACGAATCTCCAACTCTTCAGCTGAAGATAACAGAGCTGCTGATTCTTGTGAAACAAGTAATCTTGCCTCTAGCGAGAGGAACATTCATAACATTCTCCCGATGCAGCGCCGCTGTGGAGCTACTCAGGGTCTGCACAACCGCTCTTGAAGCAGCTGACCAAACGCTAGTGACACCAGTGGACAAGTGGCTAGACAAATCACTTTGCTGGAGACCGGTTCAGACAAGCGCACAGCTAAACCCTATTCTATGGGAAGAACTTGCTCTAACTCGAGCCACCGTGCTAGAGACTCGATCTAAGCTAATGCTACGAGGTGGACAGTTCGGTATAGCTGATGATCTGATCAGAAAAGCGATCTTTATAAGGACTTCGATCTCAGGAGAGGATCATCCTGGGACTAAATCGGCTCAAGAGTCATTGAGTAAGTTAACGAGACTTCTATCAAATGTTCATCAGTCACCGTAATAGAGAGGTTTTAGGAGTTTCTTGTTGTAAAAGTATAAGGTTAGTAGAGTTTCTTGTTATCATTATTTTAGCCACAAGAGTTAGATTAATACAGAGGGTTAGTAATAAAAAAAACTGTTTATGTAAGAAATCTGTTAGAGAATCCTTTTTTACACAGTAAAATCTCTGAATTTTCAGGCTCTACTCTTTTAACTTTTCCCTTTTCAGATTGAGAAACAAATCATGAATATAGAACTTTTTCAAAGAATATAAAACAATCAAATATAACTTCTGTCTAATATATATACTCAAAAGACTGGTAAAGAAGAAAAGAACAATTAAAAGGAACTCAAAGCTTATGAACGTTGTAGAGCAACAAATGTTCATCATACCACCAGACTAACCACCTAATGCCAATCTAATCAAATCTTCTATACCTTTTTTTGGCACTTCTTGTTCCGAGTTCTCTGTTTCTTGTTCACTATTATGATTCAGTGAGTACCAATTCCTGCTCAAACAATACAACAAAATTGTCAAAACAGACTCTAGTGACTTGGAAAGTCGAAAATGTATGTGGACAAGGCGGATTTTTACTGATACAAACCTTGTCACAAACTGGACACGCCTCGCTTCTTTCCATCCATTCAAGAATGCAAGCAAGATGAAAATCATGGCCACATTTAGTGAGCAGTTTCGGGTTCTCGATCTCATATTCTGCAGACAAAGAAAACAAATGAATAAAGAAGATATTTAACTAAAGCTATCTTTAGTATGTAACTTTGAATGATTAAAAAGATACCTTCTAAGCAAATTGGACACTCATCAATAGTTTCTCGATCCTTTTTCTTTAGATCAGTATCATTTAGATCAACAACGTTCCATGTTTCTTTCTCTGGAACAACCTGTGTGATTCCGCGAGCTCCTTCGCTTGAATTGGTCTGAGTTTTTGGCAATATAGGTTGAGTAGTTTGAACATTTATAGGCGAGAATGCTAAAGGAACAGGCGGCTGAAGCGGTGAACTGTATGCATTCGAGACCAAATTTCTATTTTCTGCTTCAGTGGATACCACAGAGGAAGCTGTGGAGCGAAAGGGAACATGCTCATCTATAGTTCTTGAGCTCTACAGAAAACAATAAAACATAAGACAAAAGATAACCAAAACAAACATTTTTCAGAATCATTAGGAAGAAAGAAGCTTTACTTCGGGTATAGTTGGGAAACAACAGCAGCAACCCATTCTTTGGACTGTTAAAGAAAGTTTTTTGAAAGTTCTCAGATCAGTGTGTAGCAGCTCTTTAGGTTACAAAATACCTGAAAATTTTCAGAAAAGTTTATAATTAAAACTCTAATGGGAGGGAAAATTTAGCTGTGTGATCATACTTTGTAAACTATTGGGTACTTATGAGGTTCCTTATGAAGAAAGTATTCATGATTAAAAATACATATATATATATATATATATATATAATCATGATCATAAGAACATCTTGAGCTTATAAGTAAAAAAAATAGCTTGATTTCAGCAAAATAGTATAGATAGCCCTAATTAGGTTTACCATAACAGAGATACTATAATTATGTAACTACTAAAATCAAATCCAAACCCTAATAGAAGAAAGAACAGAAAACAGAGAGAGATTAAAAAAAAATGGAGACAGTAGAACTACGAAACTAAACAAGTGGGTTAGAACAAGAAAAAATAAAATAAAATTCTCAGAAAAACCAAAATAGAACAAACCAAAACAGAACAGAAGAAGAAAAAAAGTGATTAAATTACCTAAAGCACAGAAGAAGAAAAAAAAGCTTTGATCTTTTTCCTTGAAAATCAACTTCTTATGATAGGTTTACTAGGAAACTATTGAGGTTTTGTGTTGAATAAGAATTCAGGAAGAATTTTCTGAGGAAGAAGACTGTTTGCGACGAGAGAGGCGACTTTATCAGAGAGAGATAGATCAAATCAATTTCTTTAATGGTTATTTTGGTTGTTAATCAAACTTTTTTGTATTTATATTCATAAATCACAAAACCATATCGTACAAGGAAACTCTTGATTTTAAATTATAAGATTTTATTTCCCATTCAGGCCACTTGATTTATTTGGATTTCTCTATATGAACTCAATGTATATTCTTATATGGATACAATAACAAGTATAAAGTTATAGGCTTAACATTCTCAATTATTATAATAGCTATCTCAACATTATCAATTATCATATAAAAAATTGTAAAGCACCTAATATCCAATATCTTAAAAGTTATGTTTTATAGTTCTCAAAATTATATAGATGAATTAATAAATCAGAAAAACAAGATTTTACATAAATTAGTAAAAGATTAAGATATGGAAAGATTTAAAAACATTAAATCTATTATCAAACTAATATAAGATATTGGTGGGGTCAACAAATAATGATTTTATTAGTGACATATTGGTTAATATTTATTCTCAACGAATAATGATTTTCCATCTTTTTTCTTTAGGTAGGAAAATAGCTACTGCGGATTTCTTTTTTTGGTCAAAAGCTACTGAGGAATTCTATAGGCTCAAACAAACTGTAAAATTTTCGTACTAAAATGAATAATAAGACAATAAGAATTAGAATCAACCTAACTAATCGTAAGGAAAAAAAAAAGTTTCAAAAAATAAAAAAAAAGTACCTAACTTTTGATACGCAAGAAATATTCTCGGAAAAGAACTTGTCAATTATCTAGGTGTTACGCTATGGTCCTTGTATTTATGGTTTAATGTATAATATATCAAACAACATGAGAGAAAAAACACACACACAATTTGGTCAAATTATATTTAATCCCAACCTCTAAATAGCAAACACGCTCGGTTACGTAAGCTGATTATTTATAAAGTTATAAATACATATTTATACATCGTATGTAGTCCTTTTAATGAGGGTATATACTAGCGCCTAACTAAACCCTTACATCCGGTGGCATTACTTTAATCTCACGCTACTACTCCCTCGACCTCAAATTTAGAAATTCAATTAGGTTTGATATTTATTTGAATTGATTTATTAATATCTTCATCAAATCAACAAGATTAATTTCAACAAAGCTATTTTTGTAACCGCATGTTACAGAGAACCAGGATTAAGCTACGTGGCATAACGGGCCCAGTGTCGTCTATATGCATCTCAGCTACGCACATCTGTTGTGAATAAAGTAACCAATTTTCGGATACTAAATTAGTTTACGTGTACGTGTTCGCTCCACTTGAGGAACTTTTTTTATTCTCATGTCGGTCACTAAATACTAAATAGCATTTGCTGATAATAACTCATCATCACACTTGTAAACCTTTTGGCATATATGCATACAACAAAACTCAAAAGCTCTTTCGAGAGAAAAAAACGAGTAGGTCCGTCCCCAACACAAAAATTTAGAAACAAACAGTGAGTTAATAGAAACAAACAATCACCCACTACATACACTAATTAAAGAAAAATGAAATAATTTAGTTACCTTAATCAAAATCAAGCCTTGAAGAGAATTTCGACGGCTTCAAAGAAAAGAGGAGCCATCTCAGGGGTTGGAGTCTTGACCGCACATTTGAGACCAGGTTGACCCACCATGGCCGTTAGTTCGATCAAGAACGGTACGTCTCTCGGGACTTTAGCTGATAGATAGAGCACATCTTGGTTTCCATTCTTACGCTTTGCTATGAAGAACATGTTTGATGCAGCGAGCAAGTCGAGCGTTGACTCGACGCTGGTGATTGTTATCCTGGGGAATTCCTTCTGGACCTCGTTTGAATCCGGTAACGACCTCCATGTCTAATTCGAAAAAAAATGGTTTACATTTATAGTCAGCAATGGTTCTAAGATCTAGAGCACCCTAACTCTCCAAGGCTTCTTAAGGTCCACTGTCTATTACTCAATGACTAACATGCAGATATGAACTCTTACCTCGAGGAAGATTCCACGTTCCATCCTACCATCTTCTGAGAAAAGAGCGTGAAGTACAATCTTATCTTCGATGTACCAGACAGGCTGCTGGTTGTTTTTAATAGCAACTTGTAAAAGAGAGCTGGTGGGTCCAGCAGACATGTTCTGGAACAATACCATTGGCAACATTGTCCTGGCAGAAGCTCCGGGTTGCAGAGGCGGAACCTAATATTGTACAAAGCCGACAACAGTTTCAGTAATCCATGATAGTAATAAGTGTGGATGTATAGGGTATTCAACTATTGTTACCTGAAGAGGTCCAACAGCTGCAAGGCCGAATGAGTTTTTATTGAATTGAATCATGAAGCCATCAAGAAGTGACTCTGAGTTGTTCTCGAGGAGCATACTATAGAATACTTGACCATCTTGTCAGATTAACTGAGCGCTAATCTGCAGACCTTGTCCCTTTGATGCGGGTAGGACAATAGGCAGCAGACCACTGCAATCAATTTTAGGTGACCCGATGAGTTTCATTTAGGACAAGGTGATCCAAATAGATATAACTGAATTTAACTAGTCCATCACACACCCCAAATACGTCCTATAGAGAATTTTAATTGCGATAGAAAGTTTTCACCATTTACGCCAAACTCACCCTGACAGAGTTGTGGGTTCATCTACAGGGACGATTGCAGCATTATCTGACCCCAATAGATCACCTAGCAAATCGGGCACAAGAGCTGGGGCAGGAGCTAGATGTGGGACATAACCTGTGGAGGTTGGAGCGGAAGCTGCACCATCGACCGGATTACAAGATGTCTCAGAATATCCTGTTTCGCTTACTTCCACATAGTCCTCATCTTCCGGTTTCTGAACTGTGGTTTTCAAGCGGGTTACAAAAGCCTCTGGCGGTTTGTGATAAACAGAGGACAAGGTGGAAATATTTGCAAGCAGCTCATCCAGGAGCAACGGTTCAAGTTGGTTTGAGTCATCAGTAATCACAGGCTTTTCAGCTAAAACAACATCCTTGGCCGCCTAGTCAAATGAAGAGCACTGATGATTCTATGTAAAATATATGATTTTGCTCATTATCCAATATACTTGAACTAGTTGAGTAGTATAAAATACCACAGGATCAGTAGATAGAAGACGCCAATAGATGTATGCACGATCCCTGAGATCAGGATTGTCTGTCTCCACAGTCGCATTATTCAAGACAGCCTGATAATTTGAAACATGGCAAAAGCAAGGCCTGTCATCATATACACTCACTTTAATCTATTAGGAGAGCAAAAGGTGTTCTTCATCAGGGTCATGGCAGAACCTGAATCATTTGTTGTGGGCCTTCAGTTGGCTTCTTCAGAAATAGTTTGACTGTAGCTGTTAGAAGCTGCAGCTGGACCTGTGCTGGTTCCTCAGGGAAACTCTCCAGGAAACTTTCAAGAAGTTCATCCGCATTGTCTATTCTTTCAGCATATTCACCAATGATCCATATCATAGATGCCTAAGATGCCAACAAATGCAAGAGTATGAGTTTCACTAATTTACGATATCTCCGATAGGGAAGTTGGAAGCTATTTTACACCATGCAAACAACAAATTTTACTACCTTAGCTTCTGGTTCATCCAATGTGTCTAAACTCTCACACAGTGTTGCAATTATGGACTCATACCTGTACGTTGTGTTGAATGGCATAGCCATGGGTTAAGGGAATTACAGCACTTCAAGATGGCACAAGAAAGAAAACTGAAATAAATTAACTTACGTGTTTGGATATCTTCTAAAAATATCTTTGATGACTATAATGGCCTCCTGAACAACATAGTTTACTTTGATCTTGATCAGCTCAAGTATAACACTAATGCACCTTTCAGCGTCTTTCTAGTTTGATGGCACATCGGCCTATCGCACGAACAGCCTTCCGAACAAAATCAACATCTACTTCCGTGGCATATTCTTTGAACTCCAGAAGAACCTACATTAGCATGTTCCAGAAACCATCATTATATGCACCAAAACAAAATAACTTGAACAAACAGCAGATGATAAAAAGTGTATTAAGGATGACCTGGTCTATGTTTCTGTCAAAAGCAAGTTTTATCATAATATCCAACTTCTCCATCTTGACGTAAATCGGATCATTATACTTGCAGAAGAACACCTAAAAGAAAAACATGAAGCATTATCAAAAAAATATAAGAACATATCAATTGCTTATTCTGAGAATCTACAAGGCAGGATAAAGATACCTTGATTTCATGGGCAAGAATAGTGGGTCTTTTTTGGACAATAAGGTTAATGTTACGAAGTGCAACTTTTTGTATCTCAGGTTCTGCAGAGAGCAATGTAACTAAGGGAGGAGCCATCTTCTTGCAAAGATTTCGAATCACATCTGTACTAGTAATAAGCTCCATCTGCTGAAGGATCATCTGAAAAGCTCGCAGAGAAGAAGTACAAAAGAGGAATAGCATTAGAAACTATGCAAAGGACCATAGTTGACACTTCACAAACAAGTTTGACTGACGAACAGATGACAGTCCAGAAAAATAGATTTTTTTTTAGTGTCACCTTAACAGCTGAAAGCACAACCGCGCAGTTTGCATGTTGCAACCTTGGAGTGACTCTCTCAACGATATTTTCAGCTTCACGAGGATCAGCTGCTTTATACCTCGACAAAGCATCTAATATAAATACTTGACCCCATCTGTGAAGAACACAGACAGTATTATTAAGATTGAAAACCATAAATATGTAAGAAGGCAAGCAAGAAAAATATAGTCGTTTTCTGGATCCCTTTCCCCAAAATTCAAAACCATGAATTCTTGATCTACACAGAAAATCTATAAAAACTAAAAAGACTTCCTAAACTGCCACAATTTCAGGTTAGATTTGCAATAAAAACATAGACAAACTATGCTATATTTTCTCCGAAAACAAAAATTAACGATGATCTGACTACAAATCTGGGTGAAAGTAGGATACAGGAATCAGGAAAGACTTACTCAGTACACTCATTCAAAGCTGTAAGGAGCTTCGTGAGAGTGGTACTATTGATTTCAAAGATAGGACTAGTACTATTTTCTTGTATCTCTGTTTGCTACAACCATTGGATTGTTGTCTGATATTAAATCCTTCAAGGCTTCAAGGAAACCCCTATCCTCATTATGTCAATCAGTTTAGCAACACAAACAGCTGCTGTCTTGGGGACATATGGATCATCATCCTGGAAAAAGAAAATTGCAAAAGACCAGGAATTACAGAAATATTCCATCAGTCAAGATTTAAAAGAAAATCTTGAGGAACATAAAGATGTTGATACAAGTTGCAGTTGCAAGGTAGCATAATTAATTCCACCTTTAGGCATTTCTGAAGAGGATCACACAAATATTCTGTGACCATATCAACACGAATGCAGCCCATGGTTCGAACATCCAAAGCACGGATCAATAGATTTGGGTCTTGTGAATCCTGCCACATACGAAGTTGAGTTTAATAATGATGCGGTTTTTTTTTCTTTTCATCTTCCAAAATCAGAGAAAGACCAAGAAACTTGCCATATGTCAGGTCTTTTTTGTTTGAGTAGGCTACGGATGAGAAGACTAAATGAAAATAGCTTAAATGTTACCTTTACAAAAGTATTTACTGCAAGGATAGCAAGATCTGGCTGGCTTTTCGCATAGTTTATTAGATACAATTAAACAAGCTTCTTCAGCTCCAGATTCTCCGTTTGCATGCAATTGACTACATCAGTGAAAAGTGATGAAACATCCTTTCCAACAGTCATTGCTGCAATAACCTTCTTAACCGCATCTTTCCTCTTATCCTGAAGAAGAAAATAAAAGTTACGAAGCTGAAGCAAAAAGAGAAATGCATGCCAGTATGCCACCATCTTGAATAAGTACCATTGGCATATTTAAAAACTGTAAAATTTGTGCTAGATATTATACTGAAAAAAACGGATAGGAGAGATCAGAACTGAGTTCAAGTAACGTCAAAAAGACTTGTCTTTACATAAGAATTTGTTTACCACTTAAACTGAAATCCATCTACATCACATATCAATATACTCAAAGAAGAACTGTTTGTATCTTTTTCAGAAGGCACAACCGGGAAATTCGTAGATTCATACTAAAGTAAGTATATAAATGTAATCCTTCATTTCCAAATAAACTTGCACGAAGAAGATGAGAATTTGATCAACAATGACTGATCGTCCAATCAATGCATTGATCCAGATTCAATACATAGGATAAGTGTCTATGAGATTTCACACATTCCCACATTAGCCATTCTCTGAATTAATTTCCACTTCTAGCTATTTTCAAACCAATGATTGAACACATTCCTATCATCACTCTTTCCAAATAATACCAAAACCAACTTCCACTAAATATCAACATAATACCAGAATCATATAGATCTACTGAGAAGTGATCGGAATCGTAAAAATGGCGGAGCACTGATCCATAGATGAAATTAAATGGGGGGAGAAGACCTTGTACTGTGAATTCAGCTCTTCCTTAAGCTCAGGGATCTCTCCCTTCTTCGTGGTCGAAAAGTATTTGGAATCATGGCCGCTCATTTCTCCCTTCTTCGAACTCCACACTTCACCTCCGAGACGATCAGTGACCAAAGCAAGAGACAGAGACGGAAATTGCTGGAAAAAAAAAACAAACATAACAAGTCGATTGTTCAAAGGGCCTTTTGGTATTTTAACCTGTATGGTTTAAGTAATTAATGAAAGTAATAGGTCGGTTTAAAATTAAAAGTTAATTACAATATGACCCTAATAGTATTACTTTATTATCAAAATGCCTCGTAACTTCATCAAGTCAACGCCAGTTGCCACCCAAAGAATGTGTCTGGGTTGTATTTGTATTCTCAAGTTGGCGATTAGAGAGCGATGAAGTCAGAAACACGTTTGTGAGGAGAAAAGTTTAGATTCTGATTTGATCAGAAATTTCTCAAAGACTTTTCGAGTTTCTCTAATCGTTATTCGCTTCTCTCTCCGTTTGACCTCACTTCGTCCTCGAATCAGATCCTTGCGAAAATGGCGCCGAAATACGACATGGAGAAGATGGAGCTCCGTAAGAACTTTCGTAACGTATGGCACACCGATCTCACCCACAGCATTCAGGCCGATACTCCTTGTAATTTCTCACTCTCTCTTCAAATTTGTGTTTGATCGGTTTTGGAATATTTGATTGAACAATCTCTGTGGTGTTGTTGTTGTTCGCAGATTGTTGCTTTGCGTTGTGGTGGTAAGTTCCGATTTATCGTTGCTTGCTCTGTCTCTGTATTTTGAATTTGAATATTTTCGAGTTGTAGATCTTTGTTTATTAGAATTGACGAAGATTTGACTTCGAATTACATTCTTAGATCAGCTTGGAATGAATCTGAATTCCACAGATAATACGATTTATGATTTGTACTAGAGAATGTGTAATAGGACTATGACATTTTATGATTTGTGGATATTTTTGGGTCTGATATGATCCATATATACATGGAAATGCTTTGTCTTCTTCTCCTTTGCAGTGGCCCTTGTGTATCATACTTGCTCCGAAAGCGTGCGCTTTACAATGATATGTCAAGGTATTCTACACATTCCATTACTTTCACATAAATCCAATTTCTAATCCATCTTCTTGGTTTAAGATGATCCTTCTTTGTCTAACAGGTACATATGCTGCGCCGGGTACATGCCTTGTAGTGGCAGGTGTGGAGAAAGCAAATGTCCTCAATTTTGTCTTGCCACTGAGGTAACAATCTTGATTTTTGTGAGCTATTACTTTCAAATGAAGTTGTTTTTTTTTTAACTCTAGTTTTAGTCTAGAATTTCAATTTCAGCATTCGAATGCTTCTTACTCTGTGAGTTGGCATGTTTCTGGTGTTCTGAATAGCATTAAAAATTGCAGGTCTTTTGCTGCTTTGCAAACTCTGTTGCCTCAACTCGTTTTCTTCTGCAAGATGAGTTCCAAATTCACACAACGCAATGTGACAACTGCATCATTGTAAGTCCACTCAAGCAACAAGAATGGAAACAACCAGGGTCGCTGCTAATCTATGTTCCTCTTGGCTGTGTAGGGTTTCATGTTTTGCCTTAGCCAAGTGGCTTGCATATTCTCCATAGTTGCATGTATAGTCGGTATTGATGAGCTTTCAGAAGCTTCTCAGTTGCTCACTTGTTTATCAGACATTGTATACTGCACGTAAGAATCTCCCCCATTCTTAAGAAGAATACAAACAAAAACTGATTTTATAACCTATTGTCCTAATGATCGCATTTTGCTTCATTCGCAGGGTTTGCGCGTGTATGCAGGTATTAAACTGATATGATCAGTCTCACCCTACTTAAAACACTATTACTGACTCCTGGATAGTAATCTTATAACTTCTATAATGGTTCTGTAGACACAACACAAGGTGGAAATGGATAAGAGAGACGGTAAGTTTGGGCCACAGCCAATGGCAGTGCCTCCGCCTCAGCAAATGTCACGATTTGATCAAGCCACTCCACCCTCAATCGGCTATCCTCCACAACAAGGTTATCCACCTTCTGGTTATCCTCAACACCCTCCACAAGGCTATCCACCTTCTGCTTATCCTCAACACCCTCCACAAGGCTACCCACCTTCGGGCTATCCGCAAAATCCTCCTCCAGGTTATTCTCAATACCCTCCTGCGGCTTACCCAAAGTAATCACTCTTTGCCTGGTTTCTCTTTCCGCCTTGGAAGATTTTATTTTCATCTCTTTTCTTTATTCATTTTCACATCGTTAATATGTTCTATGTTTGGTTACGGGTCAAGTGTTGAACGCTCGCTGATTGTTTTGAGGTCGTGTTGTTTCTATGAGATTTTTTTTACCTCAAATGTTGTTGTGGTGGTTGTTTTCTGAAACGTCCCTCTTGGACTACGAGATTTGATGAATTCTTTTTTATTCCCTTGTGAATTAATCACTTTCCCTTATGAGTCCGATACAGTTTACGTATATACAGGGAAAACACGTTATTCTGATAAAATCATAACAGAGTTAAATCTTGCGACTCTGGTTGAGAAAATACTGCATTTTTTTATGGACCATCATATACACAGAGAGAACTAGGACGGGATCTCAAAGAATAAAATTTTAAATAACGTGGCAAGAAATTACGAGCGATATAATAACCCAAAAACCTCTAATTTTTCTTCCATTTCAAAAAATTAATACAAAAAAGCTATATAAAAAAATTAATTAACTTCAGTGACTTCACCTGCTCTACATACACCAACATGGATCCATAATGTATTATTCCTCTTTGTTTGTAATACTCTGCAACAGTTCCTCCTAGGCGACTGTACAAACAAACACACAATAACCATTAATTTTAAGTACATAACATTATTCACATATTAAAGCTATGCTAAAGAATGATACTATCATTATGTACTAACCCTTTCCCATAGATGAGGATCCGGTTTCTTGTAAACGACGATGGTAATAATCTCAGCTGGGTTTGTCATCTTCCATCGGCAAGACGGATGCGAAACACGGTGTCTCGAGTATTCGCTAACCGTCGTGTTAAGCTGCGGATCGAATTTTATGCTCGACATGTAAAACACAAACGGTTTTTGGCACGGGTTACGGCTAACCGGTCTAGTGTTGAAGGCGTAAGCGGTGTAATCCGCCCGTTTGTACCAATTCAAAAAGGTTCTTGAAGGCATTTCCATTTCCCGCGGAGAGAATACTCCGCGGAATATTTGGATCGCGTAGCCCCAAGAGACGGAGAAGGTCCAGCTCTTGTGCTTGTCGTAACATATCGACTGCTGAAGAAGCCCGGCTGAGTCAAGCTTTATAGGTGCGGTTAGCTTCTTAAGGGCCTTGACACGTGTCATGTTAGGGAAGACTGGTTCCACAACGTCGAGGTGGTGCATTGAGACGAACGGTGTTACGGGGTGTGCAGCGAGGAGGCCGAATAGGTTCCCGTAAACGTCGTACTGAAACGGTAAAAAAGAAAGAAAATTAAAAATACTCCACCATGTCAAAGGGAACGTGGATTTCACGCACCATATGTGCGCGTGTAATTATGGAGGAACGAGTCATTTAAGTGTGAAAACAGAACGGCGGGTTTCACTCATACAATCTAATTATGTAAATGGACGACATTGAGCTACTCACGCGCCGATTTGTCGGTACCCAACGACGGAAGATTTGCCAAAATAGCATTCAAAAGAAAAAACAGAACAAAGAAACAAAATTGAAATCTTTAACCAGCTTGAGATTTTCACTAGGAGAACATTAAAACATTGAATGCTTATTTCAAAACTTCAAACTTTGAAAGTTTAGTACTAAAAGTAAAAGCTATTCCACCTAAAACTAGTAACAAAACTCTTAAAAGGTCACTAAACTTTGTTGAGTAGATTGACTAGATTCCATTAACTAATTGATTGAAACCCATGTCACAATATCATTAAAAAACATCAAAGTAGCTTATATTTTTCTACATTAATCATAAAAATACCAACCAAAATCTAACAAATTTAAGTTCTATACTCAACAAATTAATTCCCATTTCATTAACTCCTCAAGAATCCTAATTCGCACCCTATAAGACAATTTAACTAGCCGAGTTCTTCTTACCTGGTGGAAACCAAGTTCTTTAGTGAGTGGAACTCCGAGTTCAGCCATACAAGCTTGCATGCGATCATCTGATCCATACAATGCTGGATACCTCTGAATACACCGATCTTGCATCTTACTCAAAGCCTTAGCCAATGGATAGCTTATAGCAAACCCACCTCCGCCATAAGCCATACCATACGAGAAAAAAATGTTCTGTAAATGAGATTCCGACAAGCTTCCAATGTAATACATCTGCTCATGGTCGTACTTCCTCAACACTCTAATGAGATTATCCGTGACAAAAATCGTGTCGTCATCACCCATCACGAACCACCTCACATTCTTTGGACCTAAACGCAGCGTTTCGGAGACTATTCTTGAGATCCGTAACGCAGAACGTTGCCCTTGCTTGTTCGTGTAAGGAAAAGACGCAGTTCCACCGGAGATTTTCACCGGCGGAAGAAGACTATCATCATCGTCGTCTTCGTCGTTGCGGCTTTTCTTCACTTCTTTGTCTAACCAAACGTAGCCACGCATGTGTTTTGGTTTATACCAGATCTTGATATACTCTTTCCTCTGTTTCCATAGCTTCGACGACGCAGCGATCCCAAAAACAACGTGGTTGAGATCGGTAAGCTTATTCACCACCGTATCTTCTTCCTCCTTCTCCTCCCAATCTCGCCGCCGTGAAGCTACGGAGGAGACAGATGAGACATTTGAGGAAACGTTGGTGGAGAGAGCAGAGACGGTGGTTAAAGGAGTGGAATCGTCACAGGAATGTGAGGTAGAGACGAGCTTAAGCATGTAGATAATGTAAGTGAAGACAATGAAACAGATGAGCCAAACCATTACTTTTGGACCGGGTCGGGTTAAAGACCACATTCCGGGTATAGATGTACTTGATGAGCTCCGATCCCATATTGGTTTCTCCGACGAATCTTTCTGGTTACCTTTCATTCAATTCGTTCCGACACAAACCTAAAGAAAGAATAAAAATCCAAATTTTGTAAAAACAAACCCTAGTGTTGGGGTCTGTTTTTGAAATTCGAGAAAAAGGAAGGAAACAGTGTTTCTCTAAGTTCTTGATTCGTAACCCAGAGGTGAAAGAACCGAAAAAATTGGATCTTTCTTTACCAAAAAGAAAGATGAATGTGAATGAGACTGTTGAATAACAGAGAAATCGAGGGAAAGCTCGACAAATTAAGGGAAAGACAATGCGGATGTTTTTTTTGGTTTTGGGAAGAAAGAAAATGAGAGAGAAGAGAGACAGATAAAAGGTGAGAGAGAACGCAATACTCTCCCCACTAGAAAACTCCATAAACGCAAAAAAAAAGTATATATAAATAAAAGAAGAGGAAAAGAGGAAAAAATATTAAAATAAATGCAAATGGGGTTGTTGTCTTTACTTTGTTTGTAAAAAAAATAATCTTTCTGTTGATATTATAGATAAAATATCTTTATACAGTAGTTTCAAGTTTATTTTTTGGTGTTACGTAAAACTAAAAAGGTTTATGTTTTAGTGTGTTTTTGAACCACAAATAAAAAAGAACTAAAAGGTTTGGTGTGTAGAAAAGACGAGCGGTCGGATGAATAAGTATGGGCCATTGAGAACTACCTACGTGTCATTTTCTGTCCTAAAATTTAAAAGCCAGAGCTACGTCGTTTCGTAGGCTCGTTTTCCACCAAAATGGGCTTATTGCATTCACTGCCTCTGGAGCTGGCTTTATCGTTGTTTCAGTGGTGGTGACGTGGTCTTTTACAATTTGATGCTTCAAATAGTTAATATTTTTTTAGATGTGGTTTCTCATAAATTACAATCAGTGTAAAACTTGTTAGAAATAGAGCTATCTTACAAGTTACAAGATAAATACAATACTCCTATATTTTAAGTAAGTTCAAATATACAATAACTGTTAGATTATTGAGTAGATTCAGAGTCAAAGTCCACGTGTTTGTGTAAATTTATTTCACCTAGATTTGCTTTTTCTTTTTGGAATAATAATGGGTGTTAGATTTGGTTATTAGAAATTTGGAAATATACTCATATGCATTGATGAAGCATGTAAATGCTCGTATTCATAAATAGAAATTCAGTGTAACAGTGTAACAATGATAAAATAGAAATATTACCAATGTAGGTTTTAGCATATTTTTAGTAAATTAACACTTTAGATTATTTAAATTTATATCCCCTTGACCTGGAGGGTTAAACTATTAATTGTAGAAAATATGAATCTATGTGTTTCTTTTTTATATAACAATATGAATTCATGTTAGAAAAAAAATCAAAAAATGTTTGTTCTAAAAATATCTTCCCTCTTTTCTTTCCTTTTTGGCCAACTTCTGAAAACAAAAATCCATTTTGGATGAATTAATTCAAAGTCAACTTATTTATACCTATGTAGAAACACAAATGTATATTATTTTGTCATCTGTCAATTAAATAGTTGTATATATATGTGTATAATTTAATAGTGTTAAAATGAAAAGTAAAAACTTTAACTTTTGGATTAAAATTTGACAAATATGAAAAAACTATAGTGTTTTCGACCAAAAATACTCTGAAACTATAATGATGACTGCTTTTGTTGTTGTTAAAGAGGATGATAGATAATTCTAATTACTAGCTACTCTTCTGGTGTTTGACGTTTGTAATGTGCAGATATAAAAGTGTAGTTGGATTTGGTAGATTTTTGTTGTTGTCTCCAGATGAATCATGAATGTGATAGACAAGAAAAGGAATCAATATCAAACTTCTTCCATAACCAACTGAATAAAAAATAATAAGAAGACAATGGGACTCTTTGTTTTGTTTTAAATTCAATAATTAAGAACTAAAGAATATAAACGAGATTGGATTTGCTCCATTAATCATTGTATTACTACATTCTCCTTTGGATTCTTGATTGATACTGTTTCTGTCGTCTTCTTAATGACTTTCTTAAAAATAGAATTATGGAAAATAATAATATGTACCTGCTCTATATTCTCTAATTATTATATTTGGAGATGTTTGGTCCCTCTCTGCATAGGGATAAGCATATTCTATGTCCCACTTTACATGATTTGGTTTATAAAAATTGTTCCCTACTAAATTATTGCTTTTATTTTTAGTTAGCAAAACACTTATAGCTTAGTGTTTAATGGTCCTAAATTGGGCCAAGGCCCATTAGCTCTGATTAGAACATTAATCTCATTATCGAACTTCAATTACACAGAATAGTCCAACAAGTTACTACTGAATGGATGCAATATAAAACTACTTTACTACAAAATTCATTTGATCACACTATATAATTTACATAGCACACATGAAACCTAGAAAAACAAAACCAAAAGTGAAACGACTTATATACTTGCTACAAACAGCATCAAACCTTCATTATCTCGACTAAACATTTTCACAAGGCTATGCTAAAGAAGCAGTTATTATTATATCTATCAGAGAAGATCTACGCGATTCAGGTTAAGCAACTAGCCATTTTCATCGCGGCTAGACCATGATTGAAAAAGGGAATACATGAGCAGTGGACCGATAAATGGTGAAAATGGCGGTGGTCTACTGAAGGCAACCAATGGCTCTACCGTCTCTTCAATCTTCTTTATTGTTTCTCTTTCGCTATGGTTCTCGTTCCCAAGTTTATTCGGTACTATGGTTCTCACAACTTTACCTGCTTCTCATAAAAAAAACAGAAGTCACTATTTTCGTTTTTTTTTTTCATAAACTGAAATCATATGTAACTAAAGAGCATTACATACACTGAGTTTGACCGTTTGGTCCTGAGACAGGGAAGATCGGTTTGAGTATTTCAATAAGAGGAGGAAAACGCCGCATGAGGTTAGGATCTAAGTTGCTCCTTCTCTCTATAGCTTCACCTATTTGTGAAAATCATCAAGAAAGCAAGAAGAGAACATATCAGATATCTGCAACAAGTGAGAAACTCTATTTTCTTGCAGAAACCACCAACACAGATCAATGATTATACTTAAAAACAGAAACTGTCATAGAGATTAACGTACAAGAGGAAGATAGCGATACTTACCAATTACCAAAAACAGGGCAAAATCAAATGAGTGTCTCGATTTCTCCGTTTGGAAGAGCTTTTTCTTCAGTTGTAGACTGATCGCATATTTTTTTAGTTGGAGAAATCTAAAGGCAGAGGAAGGTTTGAGAAGGTCCGGGACTAGTCTAGCTTACTTACGCTATTTTATTAAAATAGCCTCACATTGTTCCATTATTTCTCAAGTTGCCCCGTATTATATATTTTTTCAAACAGATCCTGCTATAGCAAAATGCCAAAATGTGTTGCTAATTAAATCAACTATCAAGTATACAGCATATTACTTCAAAATTACATATCTCAACTAATTTTTAATTTTTTTTTTGTAACGTATGGTATATTGGTAACATGCATCAAAAAACAAAAACAATTTTTTCGTTGTATTGCATAAGCCCGTTGAAATAGGATGTTAGAAAATAAAATATAATGGGTAATGTATTTACGTACTTCTATGCCAGTACAATTAATATAGTACCTATTAAACTTTTATTTTTACCGTCTACACATGTTTTTAGTAACATATTTTAATTATCTGAATTTAGATTTCGGAAATATCTATTAGGCGCTAAGTCCTAAAGATTTTTTTAACGTCGATTATATTTAAGAAAAATAAAATAAAAATAAGATCAATTGAATAGCATTCCCATACTTTCCGAATTATTACAAGAGGAATAAACTTCACTTGATATTACGAAATGCAAGAAAATGTTCAATATTTTTATTTATATATATGAATGGAAATATCAATACTGTATATATATAGTCATATAGCTAATAACTGCAAACTTAAACACACATGATCCGTACGTACGTACATATAAATTAACTAATGTACAGAGATCTAGATAGGGATCTTTACAACTAGAATAATTTAAGAACATATGTTACGTATAATAAATGGTAAAGTCCTCATTAGAAAAAGATACAGACCATAGTTTTATAACTTCATTTCATTCCTTACTTATCACCGAACAAGTATCCAAGAGATGATCCTCCACCAGGAACCGATTTCACCTTCGTCGTTGGACGATCCTGAAATTTTCATTACTTATAACCCTTATTCTTATATTTTTTTTTTAATTTACACACACATACACACTAGAGTAGCTAATCAAATTAAGAATATATAAGAATAAAAATGAAGACATACAGTGAGGAAGTTGCCGGAGTTTTGGCCATGTGCTCTTTGGTAGTTATTGTTGTTTGAGATCTTTGGCTTTTCGCTAGCTTTGTCTTCGTCGGTGGAATCTACGCCGTACGGTGGTTGAGGCTTTGGGGCAGCCGGTGGAGTTTTTTTTGGAATCTCATTGTCTGACCCGAAAAGATAACCTACCGAGCTTTGTCCGCCGCCAAAGCTCCCACCTCTGCTCATTGTCCGATGACTGGCTTGATAGAAATGGCTAGTTAATTGACTCGTTTTGTATGACAGCTTGATCAAGAAATGCTAATTAATTATTAGAGAGAGAAGCTTAAATAGATAGAGACTCTTCTCTTTTTTTTTTTTTCTTGGCGTCAAATAGATAGAGACTGTGGACGATATTGTAATCACATAAATTCAATCATTTAAATGATGAGTTTTGATAAGTTTTAGATGGTTTTGATTGCCTTTTGTACATTAAAAGATAAATACTGAAATAGTGAGAGGCTTTTGTGTATGTTGATACCAAAACATTTCTCAGCAGTTGTTTATTTAATTATTTTAATCATTAAAAATACCATAATGGAAATGTACTAAAAGCTAAAAATATCTCTTCAGTTAAAAATTCCTTAATTAAAAATCATAAAATATTTAATCTTCTATATTTTTAAATGTATTTATTTTTGTAAAAATCATAAAATATTCTTCTATATCGGCTAAATAGGATAAAGAATATTTGTAAAATTTTCTTATAAATAATTACATTTATAGCAGTTAGAAGAAATTAGCTACTAGATAAATAATACAACTGTAAAAACTATGGTTTGGCTAAAACAGGCAGAGTGACAAGCAATATATATATAAATGGTTATCATTATATTGAAACATGCGAATAACAACTAACAATCGTCCGCATAAATTGTATATTATATAAATATTTTTTAGATGATGGAACCTTACAAAGTCTATATAAGCTTTGTCCACTACGATCAGTTGGGTTGGAAGGGCACTGGTAGGACATCTCTAGTAGCTGCCATTCCATTAACTATATTGTTAGTTGTTTATAATCAAGTTGATATTCTTAAATCTTAATAATTACTAACGTTTTTGCAGGTAGGTACCGTACGTAATTAGTTAATTGCACCTAATTACTCTTTATAAAAAGCCACTTTAACCTCTGATTGCTCCACAAGTGCAAATTAATAAGTGTTAAAATAAAAACCTTTACTTAATTTTATTTTATTTTTTGTAAACAATATATAATGAATAAGTTTTAGACGTTTTTTGTCCATAAATAAAACTTATTAATTCTCTGGTCGTGACATTTAAACAAATTTGTCCTCCAAAGTTTCTACACATCATCAAATTTCTCTCTTATAATTTCTCATATAACATATAGTGGATAAACTAGGTTACTATTCTCTTCTTATAAAGCCTACCTAAAACAATTAGCAAGCACTCGATACAATTTAAAAGTAGTTGAATGTGATTTTGCTCTGGCTAGCTTACCGCCAAACCGATAGCCACCAATTGGATCTTTCTTCTATAGGGGCCTGATTTTCAATGAATGCGGCCTGACATTAGAAATGTTGGATCTAACTAGCCCTTTACTAATTCGGTTCATGTAATTAAACCTATTAAATAAATTGCAGTTAGAAAAGGTATATATTTTTGTTTTCTTGCAAAATGCTTTTCACATTTTTTTTAAAATAATAAGAGGTTCTCGGCCGAAACTAGTAATCTCTCCAGACCCGAAACCACATCAAATAATAATAATTATGTTTCAAGGGTCATTCAAACCGGCGATTTCTAAATTTTACTTAAAATTTTTATCAGTTGAGTTAACGATATTTGATACGTTCTTCGCATTTTAGGTTAGGAAAATATTTGCAATGAAATCAACGATTATTTTCTGTGCAAAAACCTGAAAAAGATAAAGTTATATTTTAAGTAACTCATTCTTACGATTTGCGAGAAAAGTAAAAAAAGTTAGTTTCGACATAAGTATGACATAATGGAGAAGCAAATGTCATAATATTAATTATCCATGTAACTCGAAACAAGAATGAAGTTGTATATTTGATAGCAAGACATGGACCTTTAAATAATAATTTTTAAAAAAATTATATTTACTTTCCAATTTGCTTAATAAATTTTTTATATCGTGATTTTGTTTGTTTTCGTTTATAATAATAAATTAACTTGCCGTTCAAAAAAAGTACGACATAATGGATTGTATAGAAACCGATATTTTTTCTTAATTTTACAAATATTAAATAATTCAATCTCTTTATCTCTCGTGCACTCCACCACTTCGTTGCTTGGTCGGTTGCTTCGAAATTTCCCGTGACATGTGAATTTCTTTTTTTCCCAATAATTAGTATACCAACCCCACTTTCGTTATACAAAATAATACATTTTTCACAAAAAGAATCAAGATTCTATATCTGTAAAAAGTGTCGTTAATTACATTATTCCGTTATGTAATATAATATATATATGTCCGTTATGTTTGTTATGTACGTTTATATGCACGTATAGCCATATTTATATAGAAGAAAACAACAAAGAAATCATCGAAGTTTTTTTTTTTTACAAAAAAAAAAACGTAAAATCTCTTTACAATGTTGAGTATATCGAGCAAATTGCATAGCCGCGTATCATACAATATATATGGAGACTGAAGATGAAGCATGTTGATATTTCCCTTGGTTGTACTTTAATCAAAATGATGACGGAAGATAAAGATAATTACAAACAAAATAGATAAAGAAAAACAAATTATAAGAAGGATGAGAAGGTAAAAAGGATATTTATGGGTTCATGCATGATATATATTGCTGAGGCTAGCTCACGGATAATGGGCAGAGTAATCGTGGCGTGCAAGCCGACATAAAACAGCACCCATCAGTAATCTGTATCACTAACGGTCCCTTTTCGGGCAATACATATATAATCCCACTTAGTAGTTTCTCAGTTATGATCAGATTCATCCATCACAAATTTACTGGGTATTTTAGGTATATGCATGATCTTAGACACTGTTGATATATATATACGAGATATCTACAAGATATAATCATGTTTTTAAGGCATAGTGTACGTACACAAATTCGAATTTGGAAGAACCGGGATTATTAAACTAATCAAACTTAACAATATTTATAGATTTTCGTCACATTATTTCTCTAGCTATTTCTTTTTCTTCTTCTTTTTTTTTTTCTTTCTTTAAATCCATTGGTTCCATCGCGTCTGTTTTGTTAGAAGAGCCAATAAGATTTGATTAGGTTAAATTTAGTCCATTAGGTTTAGTTTGGTGTTCTTTTTGACTTTTGATAGGTAGACTGGAGGGGAGATTTTGACCAGGAAGCTTTAGTTAGAGATAGTCCTCTCAAGCCTCAACGACCAATAACTTATCTCATTGAATATAAATATTCACATAGGCTCGTGTGCATGTACGTAATAAGATATTTTTAACAGGCCTAACCGATATTGGACAAAGTAGTAGTATATATATATCAAATCACTATAATACCTCTATATAAATTATAATCGAAGGAGACAAAGTAGTTTTAAATATAGTCCTCCCCTAACCAGTTGAACCAAACACAGTCCTAAAAATCAACGGTAGGTCGTTTGTTTTTGGTAAAGTAAAGAAATAACAGAATGCCGCGTCGTAATAATTACTAAAGAAATAATCTACGTGGCGTAGCAAGTAGGTCGTTTAATTTGTTATGTATCTAATAGTTTTTTTTCTTTTATATAATAAAAAATATTATGCTATACACATATATATACTAATACGTTGAGTTCTGAAATTGAGGAAATGTTCGATTAGGTGGGTGGGTGGGTGGGAGTGACTCTGTAAACCATATATAGTCGAAGGAGATCGGAAGCCCAAGGCTGTAGTGTAGATGTATAGTTTACTTAGCCAATATAGTTAATTACTTTACATCATCTATATTCATGCTGTAGCTGTCTCTAGTTTATTTAGCCAACACTGTTCAGAAGAATTTAATTATGAAATGTTATTTTTGATGGACCAGTACTTTTCAAAATATAAATCAACTTAAAATACAAGTATTGGATTCCCGTAAGTTTTTTATATTTTTGCCTGTATTTTTGAAAAAAAAAAATGAAACGCGCTTATCTTTTTTTTTTTTTTTATAAATTATGCATGGATTTCTGTTACTCTAAATAGATCTCCAGCTAGCTAGTTTACTATATCTTTGATTCTTTATCATAATTCTATATAACTTTTTTCACAAGATCTTTTAACTAAAAGCATAATATTTGATCTGAATGGATATTGATATGTTTATTGACCTGGGGGTAATTAACGACATTCTCAAAAAACATACTTAATAGTTATTCTTTAGAGAGAAAAAAATGAAAATTCAATAAATAGCGGAGGAGAAAAACATAATCTTCAACGTAAGTCGCAAGTGCTCAAATTAGGGAAGACCCATCTACAATGCTGGTTTCAAAGTCAAAGAAGTTAGTGGTTGCATTTCCAAATTTTTGTTGCTCATTCAATTGAAACTTTACCCAAAAGTGTTAATAATAGTGGTCTGGTTGTGTTCTGATGAAGACGATAACGTTTCCTTGCAAGGCAATAAGGCATAGTTGTATTTAATTTTATTTTAATAAAAACAACACTCATGAAAAAAATGCAAATTATAGATGATTATTTTGCTTAATGATTCAAAAATAATTCAGTCTGCTCAGACTCAAATTCCACTAAGGTTTATGATTGAATAACATTCTCTAAAATATTCCGTGTTTTATACACCGTGTACCATATATATACAAAACCTTAATTAATGCTAGTATTAAAATCGAACTATTTATGTTGGCCCCCTTATATAATAAACTCCTCCTTTCATACAAACAAAATCTCCATTTTCATTTCTCCTCCCAAAAAAACCGCCATGCCATCTCCTCTCTCCATCGCCGGTTTCTTTCTCCTCCTTCTTCTTATCAGCCACAACGGTGGCTTCATCGGAGCTGTCGACGCCAAACACGACCTCAGAGCCACCGATTTCCATACTCATCGTCATCGTCACCACCGTAACGGAGAAGAGTTCGAGTACTCAGCCATATCATGTAGAGCTTACTCAGCGTCTCTTGACGAGTTCGGCGCCGTAGGAGACGGTGTTACCTCGAATACGGCAGCGTTTCGCGACGCAGTCTCACAACTTAGCCGTTTCGCTGACTATGGTGGCTCATTGTTGTTTGTTCCCGCTGGACGGTGGCTCACCGGAAGCTTTAACCTCACCAGTCATTTCACGCTTTTCCTCCACCGTGATGCTGTTCTCCTCGCCTCCCAAGTAAGTCCATTCTAATTTATTTTCATTTATAAGAATTAAAAAAATTAATTAGGAACACCCGTGACACAAAATTCCATAAACGTCTTTGATAAAATAAAAAAATTTCCTATCACAAATATTTGTTGAGATTCATACATACATATATTCACGTGACATTTGTTGGCCAGCTTCTGTTGGGACATTCATTTTTTATGTTTCTGTTCAGTACATAAGTTGTTTATAAATACACCACACATTGAAATTGTGATTAAAAAATTATAATTACTATGTGAAATTTGGGAGACTTGAAATAACTCGAGGGCCTTTGAAAAAATAAAATATAATTGAGCTTTAAGAGTCAGTTTTTTTTATTTTGTGTTGTAGTAATTAAAAGCTATATATTTATTAGGATGCGTTACTCTAAAAGTAGAGGTTATAGACTAAGGTGGTGGTTACGCAAAGACAACAAATACAAAATAAATGGGTAAACAAAGTTAGTGGGGATGGACATTGGACGGTTATATAAGATTGTGCGACACTTCCGACCCATGCATTGTTAGGAACATCTCACCCGTTCATTTCTACTCCAAATCTGAGCCACATGATTCTTTTTTGGGCCCATAGGCAAAAGTAGTGTTTTTCCCTTGGCCCACAATGAAAGCTTCTCAAGTTTGCCATTGGTAAAAATATAGAAAGTTTAACTTGTAAGCTAATTATGAAAATGGTTGGTAGGAAGAAAGTGATTATGAAGTGATAGAGCCATTGCCTTCGTACGGACGAGGGAGAGACACAGATGGTGGAAGATTCATCAGTCTACTTTTCGGTTCAAACTTAACCGACGTGGTTATCACCGGTTAGTAGCTCGATTAGTATCGAATTAACCATAATATCAGAAAATTACACCATATTGAAACTGACTTTAGTTCAAATTTTCAATTCTTGAATTGAAAAGGTGAGAATGGGACAATTGATGGACAAGGAGAGCCATGGTGGGGAAAATTCAAAAGAGGAGAATTAAAATACACAAGACCTTATTTAATCGAGATTATGCATTCCGATGGTATCCAAATCTCTAATCTCACTTTCTTGAATTCTCCTTCTTGGCATATTCACCCGGTTTACAGCAGGTATAAAATTACTCACCCGGTTTAACCATTTCCGTTATCAAATTATAAGCTATTCAAACTTTGTGTTTCTTTATTTCAAAAATGCAGCAATATTGTTATCCAAGGTTTGACTATATTAGCACCGGTCACAGTACCAAACACCGATGGAATTAATCCAGGTACTAAAATCATACCGATATTTTTTTAATTTAACAAGAACCGGTGGCTTAAATTTCGTTTTCCGGTTTATATCAGATTCATGTACCAACACGAGAATCGAAGACTGTTACATTGTTTCCGGAGACGATTGTATCGCCGTGAAGAGTGGATGGGATCAATACGGAATCGCCTACGGTATGCCTACGAAACAGCTCTTGATCCGACGGCTCACATGCATTTCCCCTGATAGCGCCGTGATCGCTCTCGGCAGCGAAATGTCCGGTGGAATTGAGGATGTTCGTGCTGAAGATATCGTCGCCATTAACTCTGAATCTGGAATCAGGTATGTTGTAATCGACCGGTTTACGAAAATTAACCGGTTTAGTTTGGTTCGGTTTAGTTAACCGGGATTCCGAAATTCAAATCTGCAGGATTAAAACAGCGATTGGACGAGGAGGATACGTGAAAGATATATATGTAAGAGGAATGACGATGGAGACGATGAAGTATGTGTTTTGGATGACCGGAAGTTACGGTTCGCACCCTGACGAGCATTATGATCCGAAAGCTTTACCGGTAATTGAGAATATTAATTACCAAGACATGGTCGCCGAGAACGTGACGATGCCGGCTCAATTGGCTGGAATAACCGGAGATCAGTTTACCGGAATCTGTATCTCTAACGTGACGATCTCTCTTTCGAAGAAACCTAAGAAAGTGCTTTGGAATTGTACAGACGTCTCGGGTTTTACTAGTGGTGTGACACCGGAGCCGTGTCAGTTGTTGCCGGAGAAGGACCCGGGGACGATTGTGCCGTGTAATTTCCCGGAGGATCCGATTCCTATTGATGAAGTGAAGTTTCAACGTTGCTCTTCCAGAAGAAGGAATATATGAAGATGTAAAACGTTTTTTTTTTTTTTTAATTACGAATACATTTCTTGGGTTATAAGTAAAACGTGTTATCTAATGAAACAGATTTTATTGAATAACAGAAGAAGCTTCTTCAATGGAAAAGAAAATAAAATAGTCCTTAAAATACACGTAGATTTTACATATTTTTGATTATTTGAGGGAAGACAAAACAGAGGCTTATCAGGATAATACCTAAGTAACCAAAGGCTTACAAAGGCTTTTTGTTTAAGAAACAAGTAAAATAAAACAGACGACTCAGTTGCTTGCGAGGAAAGGTTCATTTCTGTGATTCATTTGGATCATCTTTTGATCCCTAGGCCATATGCATGTATGACACAAACAAAGCTCGAGAATGTAACGCAGAGAAGAAAAACAAGTCGTGTCACCTCTATATTGTTTCCGGACATTATTGTCAATGATCCGTTGGTTCTTAAACTGCTTTTGAACCATGACCGCTTCAACTGTGGATTTAAAATCAAGTTTTTAAGTCAATATTCAGACGACATGTGCAGGTCTATGTCATGATCTAAACTTACATGGAAAGGGGGCATATTGATCTGGATGGTCAAGATCTGAGTGGGTGCGTTTTAGATCAGGATAAATAGGCTACAAATCAACAAGCGTAGTTATCAGAAAATGAAAACAAAAGAAATCTCAGGAAGACAGTAAGCAGACCAAGAAAGAGACCCTGCTGTAGCCTTCAGGATTCAGAGCTTCAAGACTCTTTGAAAAATCGTGGTGGTTGTTTAAGTTGAACTGATTGATATTGTATATAATCATGTTTGGTTGATTCCCCTGTGATGTCTGTATTAAGAGATTTAGCAACCATGTCCGCTTTAAGATAAAAGACAAAAACTACTCATGTTAAAAAACTAAGAAGACACCTTTATAGTTTCTCGAGTAATATTACGCCCTTCCTCTGCTGCAATATTGGCTAAATTTCTTTTAACATCTGCAACGACTTTATCCGCGAAATCCCACTCGGAACTGCAAAGAAACAGTTTATGTTTTAAAAGATGTAATTAACTAAACTCTTTGGTCATGTCTCTAATCATATACCTATTCTCTTCATAAGTCAATCCAGACATTTGAGTGACGATCTTCAAAGCTTTCTTCCATTTCTTGATCTTGGAATTAGTAAGCTCAATATCCGTCTCACTGACTTCTTTAGCAAGCAAAGATTTTTGCAAAGCCAGAAACTTTTCCCCAAACTCTCCGCTCTGTTCCTTAACGCTTGAAACCTCCACCATATGGAAGATGGGTATGACGGCTTTGAGCTTCTCAGTCTCTATGCATTTCTTGATCTCCACTAGCTCGTTCAAACACCAAACTGACTCGGCATAGCTCTGGGAGAAGATCACAATCGCGATCCTTGAGTTTCGGATGTGTCCATAGAGATTATTGATCCGTTGTCCAACCAGTTTTTCGTCGGTGAACACATTCACATTGGCATCTATTAACTTTTTTCTGAGAAGGGTTAAGAATCTTGCCGTTCGTCTTTTCCTCGGAAACTGATGAACAATTGATCCTTTTTGTAATTCGTAATCTCCATTTCAAACACACAAGTTTGGATCTGTTTGCTTGTTTGAGAGAGTACAAAGTTTGAGAGTGATAATTGATAAAGAAAAGTCAAACAAACAATCAAGGATCTATGCTTACTAATACTACTAAGCTTGGTTACTTAAATATTGAAAATTTTAATATTATATACCCATCAATCAAACTTTGACCCACCTCATGTTACGCGTTTCACCATATAACTTTCCTAGGAAACACCATTTATATGGTTTTTTTTTCCTGCTTATATTAGGAAAATATGTGATCCAGTTAGACAATAAATGGTATACACATGCTATCCTTATATTTTTCTTCCCAAGTCAAACAACCTAACATGGTAGAGAAAACAAAGTAAGATAATTTCGGTTATTAAAGTACGTACCAAATGTTTAAAAATGATTTAGGTGAGCATCATAACATGGTACGTACAGAAGACAAAGTAAGATATATATTTGCTATTTGGTGTTTGGAGTATAGTGTTCGTTCCATGACAAAGGAAACTGTAAACTAAAATCTTTAAAAAAGAAACAATCTTGAAAAAGGAAGGAATGATTACACAAAACTACGAAAACATTATCGAGTAGAGCCATAAGCCATTGATCTTGCGACCTAAAAAAAAGATCATTATTTTAGAAAATTTTCCACACTATATAATCGTATAAACAAAATTTGTAAATTTAACTAGGGTTTGGTTGCATCCCCTAATTAGAACATAAGTCTGCCCTGACGGTCGATGGATTGAAATTTACATCGATCCAAAGCCTTTGCAAAATTATCAAAGAGCCTAAGTGTTTTTTTTTTTGTCTTTTCATAAGAGTGTTAGTTTTGACTTTCTAAGTAAACAGCCCATAGCCTTGATAAGACCCTACGTACCCTTTGATGTGTAATTTTTATATAGAGGAAAAAAATTATTTAGTATAAGAATGTATTGTAATAATCCTCAATTAAAAAAAAAAAAGAAGAAGAAGAATGTGTTGTAATGTTTCATGGATGTTAACCAATGAAATCTCCAGAGTTTTTTTTTGGTCATAGTTAAACATTTGCAATCAATTGAGTCTTTCTCTATAATATGTCGTTTTGTCAACTAATCTTTTGTTGGAACTAATTTTCGCGGTCCTACATCTTTCTATGTTTTAGTCATTTTGGAAAATTTCCAAAATGATATGTTATACACTATGATAACGCGTTACAAAATTGGATCAAGGATCCGTACGTTTAATAACTAAGGATATATGGCTTATTCTACTTAGGGCCAGAGATCTCACTTTACTAGCAAGGGGTAATATTTAAATTCATTTAACAAAAAATATTTTAAATTCAGATTTCACTTTGAAGATCTGATGCCCATTGATGAAGTGAAGTTTCAACGCTGCTACTCCAGAAGAAGCAATATGTGAAGATGTAAAACGTTTTTTTTATTTATACGAATACATTTCTTGGGTTTATAAGTAAAAACGTAATAAAATGGGAATGCTTTTATATTAAACAAATCAAGAAATAATAAGCCTCTAAATACATGTATATTTTCTTACATATCCCTCCATATTTGTGATTATCTGAGGAAAAACAAAAACAGAGACTTGACTTGATACCCAAGTAACCAAATGAGAAATGCCCGCCGTCACGGTGAAATACCGATTACACCAACAATCCTCATCACATACATCGACAAACAGATCCGAAACAGATGTTCTATCACAAACTAGTTGGATCTCTCCAGCTATGATTCTCTTCAAGAAGCTCTTGAGTTTTCATTTTTCTTGCGTGTTTCATTCTAAATCCACTCAAAACTACGATTTTTTGTGTGTATTTCATTCTAATCCACTCAAAACTACGATTTTTTTGAATTTGAATATAGTTTTACATTTATTTCAAAAAAGAAAATGAGAAGTGGTTTATGAGCGTCTTGTCTTCAACTGATTTCATCTCAAAGCATGTGTTTCTGCAAAATTTGTACATAATCTGTCATTTTCTGTGTATATAGTAAAGTATAAATACTTGGAGCATATTGATTATTTAATATGGCAGTCATATCAGACCATTATTCAGATTAATTGGACTCTAATGCCAAGGCCAGAGAAGGCTCTTCGAATCTACTGACACCTGAGGGATTCAATGCAAAACCCTACAGAGTAAGAATAATTAAGGAATATCAGGAGAAGCCAGAAAAGTTTGCTTGAGATTAAGAGAAGAAACTTTTGGATTGGGGAGAAACCTCTGTATGGACTTTGAATGAGTCAGAACGCTGAAATCTAACCAGATTTTCATGAGAACTCAATTTTAGGAATAACGGGAGACCAGTTTACTCTGTCTGTATCTCCAACGTGATGATTACTCTATCGAAGAGACCTAAGAAAGTGCTCTGGAATTGTACAAACGTCTCGGGTTTTACCAGTGGTGTGACCCCGGAGCCGTGTCAGTTGTTGCCGGAGAAGGAGCCGGGGATGATTGTGCCGTGTAATTTCCCGGAAGATCCAATTCCTATTGATGAAGTGAAGTTTCAACGTTGCTCCTCCAAAAGAAGGAATATGTGAAGATGTAAAACGTTTCTTTTTTTTTTGAATACATTTCTATGTTATAAGTAAAACGTGTTATCAAATGAAACATATTTTATTGAACAACAGAAGAAGCTTCTTCAATGGAAAAGAAAATAAAATAGTCCTTAAATTAAACGTAGATTTTGCATATCCGCTCATATTTTTATTTGAGGGAAAACAAAGCTGAGGCTTATCATGATGCCCAAGTAACCAATAGCTTAAAAAGGCTTTAGCTTAAGAAACAAGTAAAATAAAACAGTTGCTTGCAACGGAAGGTTCATTTCTTGCGATTCCTCTGGATCATCTTTTGATCCAAATCATGTAACACACAAACAGTAACGCAGAGACGAATAAAGTCGTGCTACCTCTATTTATGTTCTGGACAATATTGTCAATGCTCGGTTGATTCTTGACCTGCTTTTGAACCATGGCCGCTTCAACTGTGGATTAAATTAGTCAATATAAAGACGACATATGTAGGTTTATGTCATGATCTGAACTTACAATAAAAGGGGGAAAATTGATCTGTATGGTCAAGATCTGAGAGGGTGCGTCTATGATGACGAGAAAAAGGCTTCTGTGAGTCGCAACAAAAGCATAGTTATTAGAAACTGATGAACTATAGAAAGAAAGAAAACAAAAAAAAAAAATTATGAGAGAGACAGACTAAGAGAGACCCTGGTGTAGCCTTCAGGATTCAGAGCTTCCAAACTCTTTGAAAAATTGAGGTGGTTGTTTAAGTGTAACTGATCGATGAAAATAATCATGTTTGATTGTTGTTTCCCCTGTGATGTCTGCAATAAAAGATTTAGTCACCATGTACGTTTTAAGACAAATACAAAAACCTACTCATGTTAAAAAACTAAGAAGACTAAGAAGACACCTTTATAGTTTCTCGAGTAATATTACGCCCTTCCTCTGCTGCAATATTGGCTAAATTTCTTTTAACATCTGCAACGACTTTATCCGCGAAATCCCACTCGGAACTGCAAACAAACAGGTTTATAGCAAAGATGTAATTAACTAAACACTTTGTTCATGTGATCATGTCTCTATACATACCTATTCTTGTCATAAGTCAATCCAGACATTTGAGTGGCGATCTTCAAAGCTTTTTTCCATCTCTTGATCCTAGAATTAATATGCTTAATCTTCTTCTTACTGACTTCTTCAGCAAGCAAAGAGTTTTGCAAAGCCAGAAACTTTTCCCCAAACTTTCCGCTCTGTTTCTTAACGCTTGAAACCTTCACCCTATGGAAGATAGGTATGATGGCTTTGAGCTTCTCCGTCTCTATGCATTTCTTGATCTCCACTAGCTCGTCCAAACACCAAACTGACTCGGCGTAGCTCTTGGAGAAGAGCACTATCGCGATCCTTGAGTTTCGGATGTGTCCAAAGAGATTCTGGATCCGTTCTCCAACCAGTTTGTCGTCGGTGAACACATTCACATTGGCATCTATTAACTTTTGTCTGAGAAGGGTTAAGAATCTGTGCCGTTCGTCTTTTCCCCGGAAACTGATGAACACTTGATCCTTTTTGTAATTCGTAATCTCCATTTCAAACACATAAGTTTGGATCTGTTTGCTTGTTTGAGAGAGTACAAAGTTTGAGACTGAGAAAGAAAAGTCAAGGGTCTATACTTTTACTAATACTACTATACTAAGCTTGGTTACTTAAATACTGAAAATTTTAATATTATATACCCATCAATCAAACTTTGACCCGCCTCATGTTACGCGTTTCACCAACTAACTTTCCTAGGAAACACCATTTATATGATTTTTTTTCTCATTATTTTGGAAAATATGTTATCTAGTTATACAATCAATGGTATACACTATCGACTAATAAGAATGAATTGTGTTTTATTAGGAAGAACCTCTTTATATATAGAGGTTTGTACGATATATTTAGAAATTAGATATTACACTAATAATGAAGAGCATGATTATAGGGATGTGATGAGAGAAAAGAGATCATAAGGATGTAATGAGAATGATATATTTGTAAATCCTAGCTTCTGTCTCAAGTATCGAATCGCGGCTATTCCGATCAACTTTCTTGCGCACGTAGTCCTCAGTTTTGAGGAGATTATTAAGAAAGTAACCAGTCTGTATCTTGACGCACTCAGGTTCGACTTTGTAGAAGACTGGAAAGGGAACAAGAGATCCTGTGTACATTTGCTTCTTGATCTCAACGACCTCGTCTAAGCACCAGCATGACTCGGGGTACCTGTTTGAGAAGATGACTAGTGCGATACTTGACTCTCTGATTCGTTCGAAGAGTGTTGTAATTGGAGTCCCTCTAATCTCGCACTCGTCAATGAAAACGTTGATATCGATGATCTTCTCTAGTTTTGACTTTAGAGAGCTTACTAAATTTTCTCTTTGAGTTTTACCCTTGAAATTGATGAACACTTGAGGCTTCCGTGATCCAGAAGAGCTCGTCAATTGGGTTATGGTTGACTAAGCTTTGATTGTAGAGGAAAAAATGTAGAAGGAGAAATGTATAGTAATGTTTTTTGGATCTTAACTGTTGAAGTCAACACACAAAAATCTCTCTTCTTTTGCATATTTTTTAATTACAAAAATGTCCAGATGCGGTTAACAAGTGCACATGGGTCCATTTATGTGGTAAATAATGAAGTTCAGAGCCCAATGTAACTCTGCTACGGTTGAAAATATGAATGCTGAAATATCTCTTTTTTTTTATATATATATATAAAATGAGATGTCATTTTCCATAAAAAGAATGATCAAATGGTACTGGCTGGCTGGATTCTATGTTGTTGGAGGATAAGATCACAACAAGTTTATTTAAGATAGGTCGAGATTTTCGTTGTATAGAATAGAGGTCGGTATAATAATCAGGTCGGGTTAATTTGTAAAATTTTATTTTGGTAAATAAGACCGTCCTGGAAGATAAAATAGAAGAGTATGTATTTTTTTTTGATATTACGATCCCCTTCTCAATAAATGAGATGAGTATATTTATAATAAAGCTTTAAACGGTGTTGTCATCTTGAACCCGATGTCCGAACTGACGTGTGGCCAGGGTGGTTGGCTTGTTGGCTTTTAATTCATAAATGGGCCGAGTTGATTTGTGGAAGGGGGGAGGAGGTTTGCTAAACCCACCTCCAACATATGTTACCATTTACAAACATTTCACTTGTTCTATACAACCTAATTTTGAATTTTCTGTAGAGCTTTTGTATCTAAAAATAAGTTGTATCTATATATGAATACCTTTGCAATCTCAAGTTTTTTTCTTTCTTTTAATTGTTTTGAAGAGTTTTTTTTTGTTGTTGTCAAAATTGTTTTTAAGAGCCTAAAGTCTGCTTTTGCATTGCAATCTCTCCCTCTTGTATCTTCAACTGCTACATTAAACAAATTAAGTTACACACCTTTGAAGTGCAATTTTTATATAGTGACAAAAAGAAATATGTCGTTATACATAAAATTGTTTAATAGAAGAAACTATTTTAGTGCTTGGTATATAGATGTTTATTATGGAGTCTTTGGTCTGCTGGTCATATACAAATAATATTGCAACCCACCAAGTCTTTCTTTATCTTACATATTTATGTCAACCTATCTTTCTTTGTCTAATTCATTTTGGCCAAATAATATATTTTGTCTTATTATACTCGGGTCCAGATATCCGATTGAACTAGCAAAGAGTGATTTGTTGATGTTTTAACTTGTGAAATTGCGATATCAAGAAGATACTACACACAAAACACATGTTTGGCTTGGTCGTCGCAGTTGACTATATCGAACTCTCCTTTATCATTTGATCTTTCTTCGACGTAAAACTAAATACAATTGCAATCGTAATAATGCATAACACTTGCAGGCAACAGTCATCGGTAATCGTATAGTTTGAGAAATGAAAAACCAGAGGCTTTTGTGTAAGACACAAGTAATTAAAAGAAAAGAATATCAGTTGCTTGCAACGGAAGGTTCAGATTCCCTTTTGCCTCTCATGTAAGAAACAAACAAAGTCTTAAAACAAAGTATTGCAAAAGCGAAATACAACTCATATCTTCTTCTTGATTCAAAATGTTACATTTCCTTATGATAATTTTGTCAATGGTCTGCTGAGTTACGACAGGATTTTGACCCGAGGACATTGCATCTGCCCATTTAAAACATTCAAGTCGTTAGCCAGACAACGAAAAATTTAGGTCTAGTCTCAAAGATTTGAACTTACAAGACAAAGGAAAAATCTGGTCTCTATCGTTGCGAAATGAGATGGAGCGTCTTAAATAACGACGAGACCGATCTTCAGGCACCTTCCGATCCAATGTTGGTTTTTCGACGAAGGAAGGGCAATTACCATAAGAAGACTTCAAATCAACATCCTGTGGTAGGAATCATATTCATAAGCCATAAGCATAAATAACAAGAACTGAGGAAAATTCAAAGAGTGACCTTATTATAGTCCTTGAGTATCTGAGACATCATCTGTTTTTTCTTTCCTGCAGAGTAGATGATCTTTTTCTTAGCGTCTTGTTCAATTTTTTCCCAGTTAGTTAAGATCAATGAAGGTTGATGCTGCTCTGTCAGCATCTGAAGAGCAAGCCAATTTGTAGCTTTCTCTACTGACTCATTTCCTAGTGTATCCAAGCTTTGAAGAGAGTTTTCATCACGAGACGAATTCTTGAAAGTGCTGTTACGACTCTGCATCGAGGAGATAAGATCTTTCCATGCAGGGCCAAACATGAAGCCTTGCCGACAAGATCTTTCAATATTCAGAGCTTCCAATGCCTTTGACAACTGGAGGAGCTTGTTTAAGTCATCAACATCGAACAAAGTCAGATTTGATCCTTCTCCTTGTAATATCTGCAGTAAAAGATTCAGAAATCTCTAATTTAAGACCAAAAAAACAAAAACAATATGTCACTATATAAGAACTAAAATACAATACCTTAGTCGTTTCTGGTGTATTATTACTCCCTTCCTTTAATGCAATATCTGTTAAAATTTTATTAACCTTTTCCACGATTTTCATTACGAACTCCAACTCTGAAAGTGAACTGAAAAACAAAAAGTGTTTAATGACAAACCCTTTTGATCATTCCTTAAATCAAACACGCACACACATACCTTTTCTTATCATAAGTCAATCCGATTGATCCGGCAACGAATTTTAAAGATTCTTTCCAAGTCTTGATGGAATCAGGATGCTTGTTCTGTAAAGCTATGAACCTTTTCCCGAAATCTCCGGTCTGGTCCTTAACGTTGGAAGGTTTCACCTTATAGAAGATTGGTATGGCGAAGTCAAGCTTTTTGGTCTCTAAGCATTTCATGATCTCCACGAGCTCGTCCAAACAGCACCGTGACTCCAAGTAGCTTATGGAGAAGATGACGATAACTATCCGTGAGTTTCTGATATATTTGAAGAGTTTTCTCACCGGCTCTCCGGTAGCATCATTGTCCATGACCACATTCACGTTGCTAACTTTCAAATGATGTATGAGATATGGCACTAATTTCAGTCGCTCGTCTTTGCCTCGGAAATTGATGAACACTTGAGGTCTTTTCTCCATCTCGAACACCAGTTGGTTCTATTTGCTCGTTAGGGGGAATACTAATTCCAAAACCAAATAGTTTCTCTTTATATTATAAAAACCTAAAAAGTTGGAGAGTGATAGAAAAAAAGTCAACCAAATAATGAAGATTCCATTTACTAGAATATTACAATATACTAAATCTTTCTAACTAGAACTCGAAAGATTTTAAAAACAACTTTTCTTTATTACATTTAGAAACTCTCTTAAAACTAAATCTCTCTCTCAAAGTCTTATAGAACACCTCTCTATATATTTGTATTTATAACAAAACAAACACGTTTTTATTCTATTATGAAAAGATAAACTTCCATATCTAATCTAAATATATTTATTTATATATTATTATATTTTTTTTTCTTATCTCTTCTAGCTTCTTCTAGAAGTAGATAACTTCTTCTTCAAGTCTTTGGAATTATTCAACATTCTCCTCCGTAATTTCAACTAGAACTCCAGAATTTTTAATCGCTTGTACTCCGGTCAGATTCCTCATTTTCTTGAACTTGATTCTTGCTAATAGCTTGGTGAGTATGTCTATCTTTTGTTCCACGCCAGGCACATGCTCCACATCAATCTGCTCATTCTCCACACACTCGAATAAAATGATATTTAGAAAGTAAATGCTTACTCCTTCCATGAAACATCAGATTCTTGGTTAGAGCAATGGCTAACTTGTTGTCGATCTTAAGTATGAATATCTCGTCTATACTTAGTATTTTCTTCATCAATTCTTTAAGCCATATAGCTTGCTTTGATGCCTTTGTAGCTGCCATAAACTCAGTCTCGCATGAAAATAACGCGACGGTGAGTTGCTTTTGAGATGTCCATGTGATTGGTGATGAACCAAAATAGAAAATATGTCCCGAAGTGCTCCTACCATCGATGATATCAATGTTGTGACTGCTGTCACTGTATCCATGACATTTCTCATTCCGTCTCTCTTGAAGTGCAGACCTAGGTTAGTAGTTCCTTTTACATATCTTAGAATATGCTTGAGAGCTTACCCATGAGATTCTCTCGGACTCTGTATGTACCGGCTTAGAACTCCTACAGCAAATGCCAAATCTGTTCTAGTGTGAAGAAGATACCTCAGACAACCAATGGCTCTTCTATACTCTGTGGCATCGATCTCTTTCTCATGTTGTTCATGCGGCATCCTGATGACCATTTGCTTCTTCATCATGTTATTCATAACTCCAATGCTTATATTTCCTAGCCGAGCATGCCAAGTACATGTAGCTTTGTCGTCTTGTATAGAAAGACACTTCGGTTAGCTTATTTCCATTGGTGTTTTGTAGAGCTGGTTTGGAGATTTGATTACTTGTACTAGCAGCCTTCCTTGTTGATCTCTTAGTGTTAACACGTCCCCCTTCATGTTTACTTCGCATCCATGCTCTATTGCTTGTCCAAGACTTATAATGTTATGTTTTAGGTCGGGTATGAAGTAAATATCATTGAGTGCTCTTCTTTCCCCAGTCTTGCCTACGAAGATTATGGAGCTTTTTCCGACGATATTAACGTACGAACCATCACCGAACTTCACTTTTTCTTTGATGGTTTCGTCTAAGCTTGAGACAAAATCCTTGTTTCTAGTCATGTGATTATTCGCTCTGTTGTCTAGATACCAAACACATTCGTTATTGGTGTCATAATTCTTAGGGAACACTTTGTCTTCATTCAGGAGCACCACTTCATGAACATAAAGAATCTCAGCTTCTTGAGTCTCGTGAAAGTTTGTCTCCGTTACTCTGTCAGGACAAACTGATGCATAGTGACCGGACTTGTCACATCTCCAGCATATAACTTTGGAAAGATCTTTATATGGATGTTAGCACCTCCTTTGCTAATTCTATTCCTATTGCTAACAGAAAAATTCTTTTTCCTATTCTTAATACAAATAGATAATTTCTTTTTAAGCATATCTTATCCTTAACCCACTTGTTAGAGATGTTTTGGGCTTTAAGCTATTGAAGTTTATCCAACATTTAATAAAGTTTCTCAAACACTTTTTAGCTTTGTATAAAGAATAACTCTCTTAATTAGGTTTAGAAAATAACTCAAAACTAAACTCTCAAAACTCTTATGTTTGATAGTATCAAAATCACAACTCAACTTTGATATTTATATGGATCTTAGCACATCTTTTGCTAATCCTATTCCTATTGCTAATAGAAAACTTTTTTTCCTATTCTTAATAAAAATAGATAATTTTCTTTTAAGCATATCTTATCTTTAACCGACTTGTTAGGGATGTCTTGGGCTTTAAGCTATTAAAACTTATCCAACATTCACCCCCTTAAGCTTCAACTTAGTCTTGGACATGTCTTGAACTCCTATCAAGCTTCTCATCTCACTAAACTTGATTCTTGATAGGGTTTTTGTTAGTACATCCGCGCATTGGTCTTCTCCGGATACATGCTCTAATTCGATTTGATTTTTTTCGACAGTTTGACCTAGAGTTACAGATTTTGACACCAATTCCTATAGCTTCTCTGCGAAAGTATTGATTGTTCTGAGTCTTTCATATTTATTCTCTCGAACTCGAACATTAGGGTTTGGAGTCTAGCTTCTTTAACTTTGTATGCTCCAAGGTTTCTTGATTTGATTGCATCCCAAATACTTTTTGGTGAGTCTTGATCGCCAACTTGTATTATTAGGGTTTTGGGTATGGATTGGAACAACAAAGCAATAGCTAAGTTGTTTTTCTCGGCTTCGGCTGAACCGGGCTCGATTGTCTCCCATACTTTATGAACTCGCAAAAGCACCTTCATCCTCATCGACCACACCGTGTAGTTCGATGAGTTTAACATCGGACAGATCACCGCCGATGGAACAAGGTTCTTCATCCTTGTTGTATTTTCAGTATCTCCCATGGCTCGGAAATACTCTTGCCATCGTATTTCCCTTGCCTCGGATCAACAACCTGGTTTGCTCTTATACCAAATAAATCTTTCTTTTCCTTTTGGTCATGTTTTGTGGTTTCCTCTCATTGATTTTGGCCGTTGAAACTTCTTCATCCCCTGCCTCTACCAAAGCTTTTTCTGTTAAAACTGCCTCTGTTAAAACCACCTCTACCAAAGCTTCCTCATCCCCGCTCTGATACCAATTCAAATAAATCTTTCTAACTAGAATTTGAAAGATTTAAAAAACAATTTTTCTTTATTAGACTTAGAAACTCTCTCAAAACTAAATCTTTCTCTTAAGGTATTATGTAATACCTCTTCATAGACTTATATTTATAATAAAAATAAGCACCTCTTAATTCTATTATAAAAAGATAAACTTACATATATAATCTAAATCTACTTATTTAGATGTTGTTATATTTCTTTTTTCTTATTTGTTCTATTTTTTTCTAAAAGTAGATAACTTTTTATTGAAGTGTTTGGAATTATCCAACACACACACATATATATATATATATATATAATCATATAGCAGTTATAATACGTTCTTACAATTAAAACAAGTTTATTGAAGCAAAGACATAAACACCGATGATTTTACTTTTAATTCTACATTAGGAATATATTATCCAGTTGGACAGAATATGCTATGCATGATATCCTTACCTATTATATCTTCCCAAGTCAACCAACAAAAATTAAAATATTTATTGAACGATAAATATAAGATTTAAAGATAACGTTTTTGTCTATTAGTTTGATCCAGCTGGGTTTTCATTTAAAAATGATTGAGACAATAATTGTTTGATTTAAAAGAATTGAGGTTGCATATGCAACCAACCATATCATTTGATTTCCATTTTGAAATACCATTTCCAGATTCTCTATTGACATAGCGACATCTCTATTATTTGTTTTACGCTTTTACCTACTTTTTTATTTTATTAGTATTTTATTTTTTTCGATTGAACTTCTATCTTTATTAGAGTTTTGATTGTTACTTAGGTCAGCTTAAGACCATGCCTATATAAGGATTTATAGTTGTCCTTTTGATACTTGTTTTTGTATTGAAAAAGAAAATATGTTTTCTTCAAACTTGAATTCTTGGAGTTTTCCCTATTTTAACAAAGAATTCAGAACAAAACAGAGTTTCTTGACATTGATCCTTGAAACTCTTGTCTTGTTATTATCCCGCTGTAACAGTTGGTATTAGAGACAAAAATCCTAATTTTGCCGCAAAAAAAGAGCTTTCAAGCGACACTAGAAAAGCACAGTGACCCGTTTAGAGCGATGATGACCGAATTTTAACAGAGTTTGAGTAATACTATGTGTACTATCATGGAATCCACTGGTCGAACTCTCGTTAAGGCTCAACAAAACTCCGCTCTGGTGTTACCGCGACAAGAAGAGCAAATTTTTGCTGACGATGATGAGGAGAGGAAGACAACAGTTTGCACCGGTGGGTGAACAAAATCAGCGTGGTGTTCGCCATCACCGGACATCATCGAAGCCTCAAGAGTTGATAATCGAAAATGGGATTCTGGTTTTAAACTCAACTTACCTGAATTTACGTGTGGAATCCAGCCAGAAGAGTTTTTCGAAAGGATTAACACAACAGAGGACCTGCAAGACTTTAAAGAAGTCTCTGATCAAATGCGTGTTTCTCTGGTGGTACAAATGAAAGAATTGCGAGCTCGGGCAGGAAAAGAGAACATTATTTCTTGGGAAAAATTAAAAAAAGTTGATGAGGAAGGCTTTTCTACCGTATAATTATACTCGTACTGTGTACACAAAGCTACATAATTTGAGGCAAGGAGATACATGTCACCCGAGGACCATTTGCACCCGTTAGATCAATAAATGGCCCCAACCTTGTCCAATTATCTTTCCAGGACAATGCACCAACACCATTCCCGACTTGGCAAAACAGATAGGGCCTCGCCAGAGGCCTAATTAATTTCAGTAATCTCCACCATATCCAACTACCTGATTTAGAAACCTCATGATCCCATAATAACATGCCTTGCAAGAGGACTTTTTTGACCCAGGACATGTCTCTCCTGGCTTATGAAAGTTGGCAACCAATTCTGAAGGAAGGAGAACATTTTCACACAATAAACTTCCTTTAACAAACCCAACTCGATTCTCCTTGGACTGCTTGGGGAAGAAATACTTCAGCCGCGAGGCTAAGATCTGAGCTATAACCTTATACATCGTATTACTACACGAGATTGGACGAAAATTCGATAACTTCTCAGCTCCTGTAACTTTGGGAATACTGAAGCTCCAATGTTGTATACTCCAGAAGAAAGAATATGTGAACATGTAATCTTTTTTTTTCCTTTTACAAAAACGTTTCTTGAGTTATAAGTAAACTCTTTATCAAATGGGAATGATTTAATTGATTAAAGACAAAGCCTCAACGGAAAAGAGAATAAATAATAATCCTCAAATATACGTTGTATATTGTCTTACATATCCACCCTTATTCTTGATTGTTTCTTAGAAAAACAAAACAGAGGCTTAACGTGACACTCAAGTAACCAAAAAAGAAGTGGTTAATTATATGTTAAAATAAACAAATAACACTAAAATTATATTTTACTAAAATGTCTTTATTTATATGTTATTAAATGCTATGATTATCAATTTATGATAATGATGAGACCATATATTTACATAAGATTTTTTAAAAAAATAGTATTATCTTATCAATTTATGGAATTGTGTTAATTATTACACTGCTCCAACTCGGGATTAGCAAAATTTATCAACTTATAGAATTTATTGAATATTAAATTATCGAATATTAATTTATAGAGTTCTAATTTTATATACCTATTTTCATAGCTTAGGCCGGGTCTTGAGGCAATGGACAAGAAAGCTTGTCTCCATCCCCATATTCTAGCTTCGGTATCAAGTATAGATTTATCATCTTTCCTATCGACTTTTTTACGCACTTGGTTCTCCATCTTGAGAAGCCTGACTTGGTTCTCCATCTTGAGAAGCCTGTTGTGGAACCATCCCATCATTTCCTTATCTGTTTCAGCCTTCAAGTTGTAAAAAACAGGGAATGGATCAATCTCTCCTTTCGTCCATAAGCTTCTTGATTTCAACGAGCTCATCAAGAAATTTTATTAACCCAGGGTACTTGGTTGAGAAGATTACTATTGCAACCCTTGACTCTTTGATCCTGTTCCCCGTCGCAGCCTCTACATATATTGAAATTTGGTTCGATTCTAATTCTGTTTTCAGAAAGCTCACCAAGGTTAGTAACTGCTTTTCTCCAAAACTGATGAACATTCTTTGAGAAGGAGGGTAGACAATCTTTCCATGATGCTTCAATATGTTACATATCAATGAAAATCCGATCAAATCATCATAGGAGTGGTTATCTTCGCGAGGACGATTCTGAAGATTTTCATTACTCTGCTGCAGTTTGAAAACTAGTTTGTAATTTAGGTTAACTTTAAACTCTCATGTTATTGAATATCACGGTACAAAGATATTTATACAAGTGTTATGAACCGACTTAAGCTAATAGGAAAAGGAAATAGGAGTTATCTCTAATTGCCTAATATTTATCTTAACATATACATGAATATCCCTAATATAGTTCCTACCACATCTGTATCTCCTGTCAATTTAATCCAGAGGGAATTAAGAATACGGCCTGGTAGTAGTTTTTACATAGTTTTTGGTTTTTTATTTATTTAAAAACTATAAACTTAACCAATCAAGATTATGAGAAAAGTTATTTTCCTAAATAATAGAAAATCCAGATTTTAGTAGTTTTTGCAAATTTTTAAACAAAATCCAAAAACCCCCCATTTTGATGATTTTTGAGTTTGTGTACTGATTTTTTTTTTTTTTTTTTTTTTTTTTTTGCAAAATCCAAAAACACAAAACCCAAAATCTATAATTAAAAACCACTTCAAAACTCTCCAAACATTCATGGCCGTAGTACATGTAACAGAGTGATACAATTGCGTAATATGCAAGAAACTTACTTGTGACTTGAACTGATAAAGGGTTACTTTGATCTTAAATTTCTTGAGATGAGACAGTAATCCTGTTACTACGCAATTGTTAAGGTTTCTTGGGCAGCAAGAGAGGCTTGAAAGCAAAACCCTTCAGAGTAATAATAATACTAATTTACTTGCTATATATAACAACAACTCAGAGAAGAAACCTTTTAAGGGGTTGAGAAAACATACCTCACTGTAGTATTTTAAAGAACCTAAAAATAGAAAGAAAGTCCTTGTAGATTGATCTAGCATGCTTAACCGCTAGCGAGAAAAGGATTCTGAAGAGATATCAGGTCAAGAACCACCAGCTGGCGCAGTGGAACCCAGTCATTAATATGAGTGGACGGCTTAGTAACAAGATCTTCTAGATCAGATATGTTTAGGTTTAGGGCTTGTAGTAACGACGTCACTGCTTCGTGAGGATGCATCAGAGGCCTCTCTATGAAAATTAGATCATTACCTGGAGAAGAAATGTGTGCTAACAGTTGCTTAACTTTGACCACAATATCATTAACGAAAGCGTTATCAGAGGTATGTCGATAAGAAAACCCCATTCTTTCGCAAACAGAGACTAAAGCTTGCCTCCATCCCCAAATCCTAGCCTCTGTTTCAAGTATCGAATTGCGGCTATTCCGATCAACTTTCTTGCGCTCGTGATACTCAGCCTTGAGGAGACTATTAAGAAAGTGACCAGTCTGTGTCTGGACCTTCACAGCTCTCACTTTGTAGAATATTGGAAAGGGAACAAGAAAACCTAAGTCCATTTGCTTCTTGATCTCAACGAGCTCGTCTAAGCACCACCATGACTCGGCGTACTTTTCTGAGAAGATTACGAGCGCGATACTTGACTCTCTGATTCGTTCGAAGAGTGTTGTGATTGGTCTCCCTCTAATCTCGTCCTCGTCAATGAAAACGTTGATCTCGGTGATCTCCTCTAACTTTGCTTTTAGAAAGCCCACTAAGTTTTCTCTGTGAGCTTTACCCCGGAAACTGATGAACAGTTGAAGCTTACGCGACTGACAAGTGTTCGTCATTTGGGTTACGGTTGAAATAGAAATGTTGAAGAGTCAGACAAGAGCTTTGGTTGCAGAGGAAAATGAAGAAGGAGAAGTTGTATTAATATTTTTTGGATGTCTGTTATGGAAGCCAACAAACCAAAGTCATTATATTACCACTTCTCCAGTCGCGGTGGGTCCACTTATGTGGAAAATAGTGAAGTTGGAAGATCAATGAGTTTGACAAAAGAAAAACAAGAAGTTAAAGACCATGCTAAAAATGAAAGTTGTTATCGTTTATCGTTGTTATTAAATACTAAATGTAGTGTTTTATCAGATCAAATAAGATGTAATTTTTTTTGTAATATACACGAAACAAATACACTTATTAATTTGGGAATCAAATGGTAATTAACGGAAAGGCTGTTTGTTAATTAAAAGGATTTGATATCATTCACTTCTTTTGTGCATGGAAAATCATTTCTTTTCTTTTTTTACGGTGGAAAACACCGATTATACTAAGGTAAAATAAAATATATTCCATATAGACAGAATATCATACCTATTATCTTCCCAAGTCAACATCAAAAAAACAAACATGGGAGACAGAAATTAAAATACTGACAGAGAAATATAAGATTAAATATTTGCAAGTTGCATGGAAAAAATCATTTATAAATGGGTGTGGTTGATAATCTGGAGTCTGGATAAAGTCGCTGCAATCAGGTCTTTCTTTATATTTTCTTTTTTTGGCTAAATGCATATATTATGATAATTAAGCTGCCTGAAAATGCACGTTAAGGGTCCAGTTTTTGGCTAGTTAAAGCTTTCGTTAAAGATTTAATCATTTACTAGTTATATATTGGATAATTAAAGCTTTGGTTAGTTACATACTCTAGGTCAATGCTCTGGAGTATTGAATAATTAATACTTAACAAATAATCATGGATAAGTAATTTTTGCATGAAAACTTGAAAATTTTTCTAACCATTAAAACAAAACAAAATACAACTAGAAATCAAAATTTACTATGATCTCGACTTTAACCCGTCTCCCCAGGTCATTCGATGAGCCCCACCATATTACGCGTTTCACTATATGAAAATCATCTTAGTGGAAAGAAACCCATTTCACACTTATTCAAATATTACTAGTTCAACTTCTCGTGTTAATAATTTAATTTAATTAAACAATACAAATATATTAAAAATATTAATGAGAAACTAAAGAACATGTTCTCACTGATGTAGATGCTATTAGGAGACACCGTTTTTTTTCTTTGGAATCTAGGGAAAATATGGTATACTTGATCATTTATATCCTAGTATACCAAATCGTCCAAGTCTCTTAATTATAGTAGTTCATAAGTCCAACAACCCAAATCAGGTAAAACATTATTGAATAAGCACACATGGCTAAAACATCAAACACAATTTTCATTCAAAGTAATAGGATATTTTCCTTACGATATACTCAAACAAGCACATATGATTAATTACTCTCATGCATTGGATTTCGAGTTCTTTATAGGGTATGAAGGCATCATTGCAATCCCACATAGTCCTGTTGAATATCTAACGTTACGAGCCATCTTTGCATAGCCACCGTCTCCCCAATACGTGCCCCATGAGTTTCTGACGATCCAATACTTCTGACCGTTCTCACTACCGTACCTAACGATAACAACCGCATGGTCAAGATCTGTCCCCCATGGTCCATCAAAAATACCCTTAAATGACATCAAACATGAAGCACATGAACCATATAAGTTTATTGATTGTACATATGTTAAAACATTTAACAGAAAAATGAATAATAAAGTTAGGGTTTGCTATGTACCGATTCATAGAGCATAAATTCTTGGGAGTGTTTGTCAATACCGACACTCACAGGCTGATGAGCAACCTCCTTCTGTAAGGAAATCTCATCATTCGGAGGCACGTCCTCGTAGCCATCAATTGTAACGATCACGTTTGAATTATCCTACATACCAAAAGCAAAAAAAATGAAATTAGGTCGTGATAAATAAGGTTTAAAACAAAAATAGTGATAACGGAAAGCACAAGTAGATGAACCTTTTCCCGGTTACAGAAGCCTTCAAAACCGATGTAAGGATAATTTGATTCGGAATCAAGACCATTGTTATTGATAATGAACTTGAAAGCGAAGTCCATTAGGCCATCTGCAAAACAACCGTGGTTGTCCGTGTTGCAGTCGACCAGTTCTTGCTCGGACAATGAGATCAACTCTCCTGTCACGATCTTGTTTATTCCCTCCACAGCTGCCACTGAAGAGAATGCCCAGCAGCTATCTTTCATTTAAGTTAAAATAGTTTGTTAATACATAAAAACACAAAACATAAATGATTTCGAGAAAAGAAGTTAAACCAAACATTATTTGATTGAAAAGTGTAAAGGTGACGAATTCTTTACCGAGTTTGCGTTTGTATTTACAATGATAAAGAATACTAAACTGTTATAATCAAATAATTTAACATATGATCAGCATACTAAAACCCTAATCGGACCAATCAGTGTATATGTAACCATACTAGTGTATATACTAAAATGCCTTCTAAAGTGAATAAGGTAGTCCGAATTTCGATATTAGTAAAACAAAAAATTTATCTATTTAAAATTCCGGTCCAAGAAATTATAGAACAAATAAAAGTACTCACTGCAATATCCTTGGTTTTTAATCTCCGACACCGCACCTTCATTCCTCCAGTCAACTGACTCGGGGAGCTGCTCTCCATCAAGTGGGACGTACCTACGACTGATTCTTAGAGCCCTTTGTTTAGGTTTAGGGCGTCCAGTGAAAAGTTTCCCATACTCTTGGACGGTTAGATCAGCAAACCGATTCAAACCAAGCCTGTAAGAGAAGTTCTTCGCATTGTGCTGGTCGATGAAACGGAGATTGTCCTTGAAGATCTGAAAACGCCGGTCCTTCACTCCGAGAGTATTGTTATAAGTCTTCCCGTGCTTGGATATCCACGTATGGAAGATGAAGCCAACGTGATCGTTGCTCCGGTGACCACTGCTGGATACGACGGAAAGATCAATGGCCGAGGACGGCGAAAGAACAAATATTATCAAAAGAAAGAGGAGGGTCATGCACCCTTATCTGAAAATGGCCATGTGTATATTCTTATGAGATTGAAAGATGATAAGAAACAAATGAATGATAGGGTTTGTACTCATAGCCACCATATATATATATATATATATATATATATATATATGTGTGTGTGTTATACTGTTATATCAAGAATTTAAATCGTAAAATCTTTAACACAAAAAGAAAATAATTTATTCCTGATTTTATAATTATTTACCTAAAATCAACTTCCATATATATTCAAAATCTTTGAGTCATAGTCTTGATATTTTTTCCCTATATATATTACATGTAAATAACTTGAATAATTCATTGAAATTTTCAATCCAAAATTTTTTTAAATTATAAGACTGTAGGTTATCATATTTTCTATAAAGGATACACAATTATTTATTGGGTAACGAGTTACAACTAGATAACTTTTATTTTTCGGTAAAGACAAGGAGATATACTTGTCCAACATCTTTCATGTTTTTTTTGGGTTAAAGGGTCTTCAAAATAAAATGCGAGTAACAAATTTTCGTTTTCAAAAGTTAACTGGATAACTACGTAAAAAAAAAAGGAACTTCGTTGTATATATCTTTTAATGTTGGGCTGGCAAATGACAGAGCTAACACTTCCTATTAGATATAACACTTACCACAAGGTGCCATCTCGAATAGGAAGTGTTAGCTCTGTCATTTGTCAGCCCAACATTAAAAGATATATACAATGAAGTTCCTTTTTTGACGTCGTTATCCAGTTAATTTCTTGAAAATGAAAACCTCTCTCTAATCAAACTAACTAATCTCACCTTGGTTGATTATTCTACTCACACCTTTACATTTGAAAAGTAGACTTTTAATAAAATATTAAACAGAGAGTTAAATCTAATACAATAACGGTATTCAACTAATCTCTCACTCTAAGGGAAAGTTAGTATTTTATCAACCCCGTTAGCTTTTTATAGAAGTAATTTGCGAAGGAAGATATATATATTCCGTGGACCTAACGCAAAGCCGTGTATCTAACAACCTGAGGCAAATTTTAATATCGTGGCCTTGTTTAATTTATAGATACATGAAATCATGTTTTTTTTGGAGGAATGTAGACTCGATTATCTAGTATTTAACTTGGAAATAACCTTGTTTAATTTATAGATACATGAAACAACCTTGTTTGCCAAGTTAGATTATCTAGTATTTAACTTGGCAAACAAGATTTTCTTAGAGGAATATGTGCTTCCGAATCTAAGTCAAATGGTTTACATCTTAGCATAACAACACCTAGTATCATATTAAGAAAAGTTACGAATCGAGGGTTCGAAACTTGTAAAATTGGTTAGTACTATTGATTAAAGAAAGAGAAAAAGTAAACACTTGCAGCCAAAACAAAATGCACATAGCCTTATCAATCCGCCGTTACTTCAGTGAATTTGTCTTTGACCACATCTGTAGTGACAGTGTTGTAATATAATATTATTATTAATGAAAATGAATAATGCTGCTGTTTTTCTTTTTATAAATCAATCAAATTTCTCTTAAAATTCTAAAATAACGCGTTTAAATTCCTTTTCGTGGTTGCCATGTGACCACCGGCAAAACAAAATTAACAACAAAACTAATATAAATCTCAATTGTTAAAATGATTTTGTGACAATGATACGATGTTTTTTTGTCTTGTTTTGTTACAATGATATATATTGATTAGAAGAGTATTCAATTACAGTTTTTATTTATGTATTTTAAAATTGAAGAGATGATACTGATTATTGCGTGTTAACTGTACAATTACAGTAAAACTTTTATAAATTAATAATATTAGGATTAATGTATTTTTATAATATTTTATTAATTTATTGAGGTTATTAATTTATAGAGAATTTGAGACCGAAAAAAATTATTAACTTAACGAAATATTAATGAATCGAATATTAATTTATAGAGATTTAATTGTATAAGAATATGGTTATAAAGTTTTAATAAGTAAATTCCCTTACATTAAAGATAATGATCACGTTATTGTCAGAGCTTTCTCATCATTGCCCTCTCGTGTTAAAGTAACAAAAGTGAAAAAAAAACTTTTTAGAATACGAAAACAATTAAAGAGTACGACCGACAATGTTATAAAACTGTTTGATGTCAAACCGTCAATAACGGTTAATTTAACCGACCATGATAAATGACTATAAAACTAGCTATTCTAAATGAGTAGCTAGAGGTCAAGATACCCGAAATTACTGCTTCCATTTATCTGACCACACTCATTTTTGCATTTTTTAATGTAATAATAATGTATGCTCTTGTAAGATGCAGTGGAACCTGTGTGTGATGAAAAAGACATTGACTGATCATCCAAAGTCTACGTTACAAAATTCAATGACGATTTGGTCAATTTCGTACAGCTCATGGTATTAACATTGAATCCATGTATAGAAAATGACTTCTTTCAAGATTATGAAAAAATATATCTTGGACGAATGCTTTTTTCACTGTCGATACTTAATAGTATAGAATCATATATCACACCATTTAGATTTATGAAAAAGCTTTGTCTTCAACGTGGTGATACATCAGTAATAGAAGCATCATCGATGGAACAGAGGGCCGACGAGTTCATCGATGGACCTGCTCCTCCAACTTGTTCAAGCCTATTTCGGAAGAAAAATCCAGGTTGTTGAGGAACGGCGAGGGCGATTGAGCTAGTTGTGAGCATCTGGACGATCTCTGACATGTTCGGACGATCTTCAGCATCTTCTTGAACACATAGTAACGCGATATGGATGCACCTTGTAATATCGTCTGTTTGATAGTTATCTCCAAAGGACAGATCCACGAGCTCTAATGGTGATCCATTGTTCCATAGTCTCCAAGTCTGTTGAACATTTTAATAATTAAGAACTATGGTAACAGTCAAATTAAGCAAAAACAAAATGGAAATTTTAAGGTTCTATACTCACATAGGTAACCAAGTTGCAAACACCACCATCCATTTGATTGAGACTACTGTTCTTCTTGCCACTTATAATCTCTAGAACTAGGATCCCAAAACTATACACATCTGATTTCATAGAGAAATTGCCGTACATCGCATACTCAGGAGACATGTAACCACTGAAACAGTACTTAAATGTTGAGTTAATAGAAACGTGTTACAGTCTACGTAGGCAATTAATGGCACGAGCAAAACTTACTAGGTTCCAACTATTCTTCTCGTCTTGGCTTCTGTTTGGTCCATTCCAAATATCCTCGCCATTCCAAAATCTGCAACTTTTGGGTTCATATCAGCATCCAAGAGGATGTTACCCGCTTTGAGATCGCGATGTATGATTGTGAGTCGTGAATCTTGATGAAGATAAAGAATTCCTCTAGCAATTCCTCCAATGATCTTGTACCGTATTCTCCAGCTAAGCTGGCTCTTTAATGTAGAGTCTGCACCATCCGCTTTTATAATGTTAAAAACAAAGAATGGCATGCAATTTACAAAACATATCTTAGGCTATGATTGAATTTGACTGACCAAAAAGGAAGTAATCGAGGCTTTTGTTGGGCACAAACTCATAGATAAGTATCTTCTCTTCTCCCTCCATGGAAAATCCGAGAAGCCTGACCAAATTTCTATGTTGAAGTTTTGCAACAACAAGAACTTCATTCTCGAACTCTTTTTCGCCTTGCCCTGATGTTTTCGATAGCCTTTTCACTGCAATCTGTACTCCACTAGGAAATGTACCCTACAAGTATAATTGATTTTAAAAAGAATCATTAGAGTTTGTTGTGTTCCGCAGCTCTGTAGCATGATGAAAGAAAGATTCTACACGGTTAAAAAGGTTGTTGCACCTAATCCCATACACAGCTCAATGTTCAAAGTAAGTGTGAGATTTGATTCGAAAACAGGGGAAAAAACAGAGTATTGCGGGAAAGTGATTTATATGATTCGTTTCGATTCAAAACTTAACAGAGCGGTGAGGAGTTTCAAAATTTTTAACACATTGTATAACATTTGCAACGATATAACAATACCTTGTAGACTTGACCAAATCCACCTTCACCAAGTTTGTTAGTTTCCGAAAATTTGTCCGTTGCTGCTTCAATCGCCTTAAAATCAAATTGAAGTGAGCCTGCAGTCGTAATATCATCCTTGTCTGTAGAAACAATTTCAACAGTTGAATTACGATAGAACACAGCAGAAATATCCCATTCGGCTTTAAAAGATAAGCTTTTACCTACAGCAAGTAGTTTTGTCTCATAAATAGTTTTTGTTTTCTTATCCCGGACTCTTAAAACAGCGAAAATAATAATAATAATAAGGACAGCGATTGGAACAACAACAGCGATTATTATGACAGAGGAGTTTCCACCTTCTCCTCCTGTATTCACACAGAAATAGTTGGCCTCAGATTACATACGAAACCCAAAATCTTGAATGTCACAAAAGAAAACATGTAAAGGAAAATCGAATGATCAGACCTGAATCGAGCTGAGGTGGAGGCGTTCTAAGGATGGTTTCGTTGAAGAACTGATAAAGCTCGAACCTGGCATTACAACTCGGTACAACAACTCTTCCTCCAATTTTGTCAATGGGTAATTGAGCGATGATTCGTTGCAAACAATTTAAGCAGTTTTCTCTCGCCAGATCAAGAACGCACTGAACCAACACGTACAAAGTCTGGAATGCGGTAAAATTGTCCTTTCTCGCATTGAATCTTCTATTACTAATCGCAGCTTCCGTAGCGGATTGGTTCATCGTGGACAAGACCAAATCTCTGAAACGGTCTTGTTCGTTAGATGTAACATTCTGGGTGTTCCACATGAGTAATCCATTAGTTCCATTTTGGAGTGAAGTTCCCAAGAAGATATTCTGGTCAGCATATCGAAGCATACACTCGTCATACCATATTAAGCCCACTTTCAGTTCTGGACATCGATTCGGAGTGTCGTTGGCAGCAAAGACAACGCAGTCACGACAGACTTCCGGCGAGAGATTTCCCCGGCATAGGAAAAGCCCGTATACCACGTCAGGGCTCTGACCTACGGCGGTGCTATAGAATCCGTTGGAGAAAAAAGGGCCGTTGGGAGAAAGAATGGACAAAAGGGTTCTAAGATTGGACGAGTAAGTGCTGTTTTTGGAGTAAGTTGTCGTGTTAGGACAAACATGGTATAAGTAACGAGGGTCTTGTAAAATTTGTTGCTGAATAGAAGAACTCAAGCTTGCGAGAAAGGCGAAAAGGAAGAGAGAGCCAAAAGAGGCATAACCAGACATTTCTCCAATTCTTCTCCCTTCGTCTCTGTTTTTTTCTTTCGGTTTTGTTGAGTCTTGATCAATCTAAAGCCGAATAATAATTATCTGTAAGAGAACACAATTTATCCACGTCAACGTCAACTCTTGACGAGTAATTCAACAAAAAACAAATAAAAATGCGATAGTTACTCATTCAAATATACATTTTGTTTTACTAATCAAACGTTTGCTTTTCTTTTTCCTCTGAATATTTATTTTTCTAGACGTTTTAGGTGTGGTGTGGTGGACTTGTCAGAGTTTTCACTAAAGGAGACTTGCATGAAACGGAACTTTAGCTGTACAGAAAATTCTAGAGAGAAAATGATTCAGGTTCACTGTAGAAATTTTCACTCTGGAAATTTGGAATGTCTTTAGTATTTATTATTTTGTTTTATTTTAATTAGGGGGTGTCTTTAGTTATAGAAGAAACTTTACAATTAACACATAACTTGGAATTCAAGCAACCGAAATACCCTAAAAGACTAAGCTCAATTGTTTTGTTCCCTGGAAGACAACTAGACAAGTACTTAAATAAGTCCTAGAAGGCTAAAGCTCGAACCTGGCATTACATCTCGGTACAAGAACTCTTCCCCCAATTTTGTCAGTGTGTAACTGAACGATAATCCCTTGCAAACAACTTAAGCACTTTTCTCTCGGCAAATCAAAAATGCACTGAACCAACACGTACAAAGTCTGGAATGCGGTAAAATTGTCCTTTCTCGCATTGAATCTTCTATTACTAATCGCAGCTTCCGTAGCGGATTTGTTCATCATGGACAAGAGCACATCTCTGAAGCGGTCTTGTTCGTTAAATGTAACATTCGTGGAATTCGACATGATTAATCCAGTAGTTCCATTCAGGATTGTACTAGCTCCCAACAAGATATTCTGGTCAGCATATCGAAGCATACACTCGTCATACCATATTAAACCCTCTTTCCGTTCTGGACATCGATTCGGAGTGTCGTTGGCAGCAAAGACAACGCAGTCACGACAGACTTCCGGCGAGAGATCTCCCCGGCATACGAAAAACCCGTATACTACGTCAGGACTCTGACCTTCGGCGGTGCTATAGGATCCGCTGGAGAAATAATGGTCGTTGGAAGAAAGAGTTTTCAAAAGGGTTCTAACATTGGATGAGTAAGTGCTGTTTTTGGAGTAAGTTATGCTGGAACAAAAATGATATAAGTAATTAGGGTCTTGTTGCTGAATAGAAGAACTCAAGCTTGCGAGGAAGGCGAAAAGGAAGAGAGAACCAAAAGAGGCATAACCAGACATTTCTCCAATTCTTCTCTTTTCTCTCTTTTTTTTTTGTTGGTTTTGTTTTGTTTGAGTCTTGTTCAATCTAAAGCCACATAGTTAACTATAGAGAATACTTTCTTCCAGGTCAACGTCAACTTCTTCTTAATCTTCTTCTATAGTTCCGATTATTCTATTCTCTTTGGTTTTTCTTTAATCTTCTTCCTCGGCGGCTTATGCTCTATCAAAGATTAGTCTTTCTATAGTTCTGATTATTCTCTTTGGTTTTTCTTTAATCTTCTTCCATGGCGGCTTATGATTAGTCTTCCACGGACCGGTCAAACCGGGATCCGGGTGATCTTCCGGTTCGGATTTGATATTAATAACTGCTCAAATCCGAAAAAATCCGCTATAAACCCAAACTTGGCGGGTTGGTCAAACCGACCGGTTACCAGTTAAAAGAAAATGTATCAAAATTTTGAGAATTTGAAACTAAAACCCTTTCTATCAGAAAATTTATTTTTATTGATAAAATATAGGGTTTGTGATGTTTGTCGTTTACAATATTTTTAGAAGTCTTCATCGCTTCTGAGTCCTCTATCAGTGGCTCTGGTTAATCTCTTAGACTGACTCCAATTGTTTGGTTTGTATCTTGTTTCTCTATTTATTTTTATTTGTTAAAGACGATCAACATTAGACTGGCACATAGAATTGTTATTAAGTATTAACTTATAATTGTTAGATTGCTTTGTATGTGAGAATTATAACTTCATATCCGTAAGCTGTAGCAATTTTTCACTTATAAAATATCTTTGTAGCTTTTTTGTTGTTGTTCTCTATTAGATTGAATGATAATTAGTGTTCATTTTTTTATTTAAACTCAAGAACATAACGTTCTCTATTATTATTTAAAATTGATTGTGTAATTGAGATCTTTTTTTTTCTAACAAGTAATGGAAACTGAACATATAGAAAACTATGGTGAGTGTGATTATAATATTTTTGTTTTTTTTAGCTTAGTTTGTAACAAGTTACATGTTTTGATGTACAGGTCAAAAAGGAAAAGATCGTATGATCCTGTTGATTATGAATATATTGATAAGACAGAGTTTTAGATTGTAGAAGAAGAAGAAGAAGAAAGTACACTTGATTATGATAAATTAGAAAATGCACTTGGTGAAGAATATCCCAAAGATAATGAAGACACAAATACCAAAAAAACTAAAGGTATATGTTGATTAAACCTTCAGATTTTTATTTTTAACTGTATATAAATGTATTGACTAAACTATGTTATTTTTGAATTTTTAGATTTTGACAATGATTTTACAATACCACCTGAAGAAAATGAAGAGAATAGTGATAGAGTTAATTCAGAATAATTTTTTTAATGTTTAATTATTTATTTTTGCATTTGTAATTTTCTATTATTTTAGTGGTTTTTCACGTTTAGTTTGAATTTGATTTTATTACTTTGTTATTACTGTTAGATTTTTTTATTTTTTATCAAACATGGTATTACCCTTACACTATTTTAGTACTTTTAGGTTTTTATTCATAATTTTATAAAATTATACATAGTAATATTGATAAATACATAATGATATATAAAAAACTCCTTATTCTATTGATCTGGCGGTTGGTCTAGTTCGACCGATGACCCGGGTCGAATATAAAAATATTGGATGTTAGTTTATTACTTGAATCATGAAACTATTCTGAATATGTTTAGCTGAATTTTATGAAAAGTCAATTTGTAGCATACTAAAATTTTTGAAAATATTTAGTGTTATATCAAATTATAAATTGATATTACAAAAATAAAAAAAAGAAATAAATATTTTTTCTTTTGACTATTTTATCTTCGAAATATTACGTTATAATGAATTATGCTGCTATATATCTTTGTTTTCGACGCAGACAAAATGATATTTTATTTTTTAAACAAATTATAACTTTTGCAATCCAATCTTTAACTTTCTTTTTTTCAAATTTTTTGTTTGGACTCAAATTATTCTTTTACGAAGTTACAATTAACTGTTAAAGTTAAAAAAAAATAGTGAATTTTGTATGACTCGTAATCTCGTATCAGACTAGTTGTATGACATCACCAAGCCAAACAAAAGAAATTAAAAATATATATTTTGCGTATCGAGAAAAATAACTTCAATATTAAAATTTTCTGACCTTTTCTCTAAATAGCTCAAGAGAAAATTGACAAGTTCCTTTTCATTTAGATAAAATTGACGTCAGAAGAGAAAAAGTCGTCAAATAGACCAAAGACGAATATTCTTTACTCACAAGTCCCAATAAAAACAAAAATCTTACTTAACAATAAAGATTATCCGACAGGACATGTTTTCCACTCTGTCATCTAAAATCCCAAAACCCTTTTCTTTTTTTAACTCTCTCTCAATGTCTTCAAAAATCTCTCCTTTATCTCCGGAAAATTAACTCGCTCTTTGATTTGATTCATATCACACAGTAACATTAAATGGCTCCGGCGACGGAATTTCAAGGTTCATTCCTCAGCCGAATCAGCATCCGCCGCAACCAGATCGTCTCCATGGATGTCAATCACGAGCAAGAGCTCGAAGAACTCGACTATTTTCAGAAACACGTCGCCGAACGTTTCTCTGATTTATTATCATCATCTCCATCTCCGCCGTCTTCCTCCTCCGATGCCGTATTCGTCTCTCAGTCGTCTGATCCGATTCTCTCGATCCCTTGGCTACAGAATCTCCTCGATGTTTTCATGTCCTGTGAAGCCGAGTTCAAGGCGGTTCTGAGCACGTCTCAGATCTCGAAATCGCCGGTATTAGAAAGGGTTATTCCGGAAATGCTTGATCGGATTTTAAAAGCCTTGGATATATGTAACGCCGTTGTTTACGGCATTGATTCCGTTAGACAGAGCCGTCGTTTAGCGGAGATAGCTGTCACGGCGCTTAAACAACGGCCGTTATGTGACGGAAGCGTTCGTAGAGCTAAGCGTGCGTTAACAAGTCTCCTCGTTGGCTTAAACGCCGATGGAAGAGATACAAGTGGTTGCAGTAGTACCCGAAGGACAACGTCACGGTCGTGGTCGTTTGGACAACGCAGCAACGTCACTGTAGGAGGAGGAGGATCATGTGGCCACGTCAGCAAGAACTGGTCTGCGGTTAAGCAGATTCAGGCGATGGTGAGTAATCTGGTGGCGCCACGTGGAGCAGAAGCTTCTGGACCGGCGATGCCGGTTTATATTATGAGCAGTGTTATGGTTTTGGTGATGTGGGTGCTAGTGGCGGCGGTTCCTTGCCAGACAAGCAGCGTTCTCGTGGCGCCATTGTCACTTCCGAAACATCAGAGCTGGGCTAGCGCAACCGTGAGTATTCAGGAGAGGATTGGTGAAGAGATGAAACGCAAGGAAAAGCGTTGTGGTGGTGGATTGATGGAGGAGATGCAGAGGATGGAGCGAATTGGGTTATCTTTGATGGAATTTGCGGAGAAGTTTAGGTTTCCGGCAGAGGAAGAGGAGGAGGAAGTTGCGGAGAAGGTGGATGAGATGGAGGAGATATGCCGGAGAATGGAAGTGGGATTGGAGGATTTGCAGGGACAAGTGAGACAAGTGTTCCATAGATTGGTGAGATGCAGAATAGAGATTGTTTCAGTTCTTGATCAAGCTCCTGCAATCTAATCTGTAAATCTTCGATAACAACAACAAAATAATTTCTCTTTTTCATTTTTTTGGGAATTTTTAGTCGAAAAAAACTAATCTTTGAAAGATCTTGATGTGTATAATCTACAAATCGTATACATACACACCATGTTACTACTGTTTTGGGTATATGAAAACTGCAAAACTGTATTGACTGAGATTTAGATTCATGGTTCTTTCCTGAATCTGTTCTTCTGTGGTTTCCGTGTCTCTTTTCCTGACTTGTGATTGTTTCCAGAAGCTTCCCTATGTTTCCCGAAGCTTCTGTTACCGGGCCACTTTGGTCCCGATCTGCTTCCATTATTGTCGGAAGCAGGTGTGTGTTGGTATGTCCTCTTCTGTCGTTTGAATTTGTTGTGATCATTGCCGCCTTCTTGTTTGGCTGTTTTTTCTGATGAAGCTTCTCTGTAATTTCTTTTCCGCGTCCTGTAATCATCATGCATGCATATAATGAGCAAGCAATGATTTGAATGAATATCTGTTCTCGATCTCGTATTATAATTGCTCTTCTAAAAGGATCTTACTCTCTGGATGGGTCGTTGGATGTAGTCTGTGAATCATTAGTCTCTTCTTTGTCTTTTGATTTCCCCGAACGGTTCTGCACATTAAGATGAAAGTTACAAGATGATGCAGCCATTTCTTTCAATTTATGCAACTCGAGATCTTCACGAAATTTTACAGAGAGGAGTGAGGCAGAGACCTCTAAAACTGTCTCAATGAAACTCTTGTGCTTGTCTGGTGTAGCTAATTGGACTGCGCGGGTGCCGCACTTCCTTATCATAATCTCAACTATGATCGTAACCTAAATGCACGTTTTCTGATTAGGAAATCATCATCTTAAAAGTACACCATTTGAAGAGTGAGAAGAACTGAAATCACTAGGAAACCAAAACTTAAGCACTGTTCTCATTATTACCTTTGACCTAAAATAATGTCTTGAAACAGACGACCAGGGGAGAATTTCGTATAAAAGAGTCTGCAGAAGACTCTGCAAGTCCTGTGCTTGCGATGTCGAGACCAAAACTTTCACAAAACCCAAAACAGCCTGGAAATACATGAAGAACGCATGAGAAACTTAAGGAGAAAACCCAAAAGTACGTACTTAAGAGCAACAACATTTTGAGGTCTGATGAAAAAGGAAAAAGCTAGACTTACCTTTATAATCTCAATGGATTTGGTGTGAAGCAATGATAAAACAGAGGAAAGAAGATCTGGTGACGACATGCAGATCTCAGGGTCTTTGTATATCAAAACAGATAATGCAGACACTGCTCCACTCCTTATGTGCGGCGATGTTCCAGAAATATAACCCGTTATCTGAAGAATCATGGATGCTGATTGGTCATTTGAGAGATAAAATAAGTGGATTAGATTGTTAAAGGGATCTCCTCTCGTGCATTTACCATGTTAATCAATTTGGGGCAAAGCTCATCACTATTGGTAGATGATGAATTTTTCAGGGTGGTATAAACCATAACCAGTGCATCACAAGCTGCCTTCCTATGTTCTTCTTGCCCCTGTATATGTAAAGGCAAGAATATGCACAAAAAATGTTAGTTTTGTTTAATAACTGAATGTTTCCCTCAGCACCAATAAAATGAAGCAGCAAGGAAGCAAACAGTATGTTTACATCTTTAAGTGTCAGGATCATCTCGTTTAGGATAAGGAAAGCCTTCTCATTCTCCTCCTCGGAACTCGACTGCAAAAAAAAAAGTAAGACATCAAGAATATTTGTCATTCTCTTCACAGGGCAACATTGAGTTTTACATTTCATAAAACGAAGCTTGGAAATACTCAAGCAAATGAATAGTAACTGATATCAAGTTTCAATTGATGCAAAAGTAAATATTTCAACCTGAATTCCATGGGCCATTAGAAAGTGGAGACATGAAAATCGACTTATAGAAGCTGCTGTATCCTGCGGAGTTTTATGGCCGAGTAACATCTCTATCACCTCTGCAAAATGCGATGAGCAAAACCAACTATGTTCCTGCACCAAAGAGGGTAAAGCCACATAATTAAGCATGGGTTACTACCCAGTGAACAGAATAAGAGCTGTTGCGACAAGCTTAGAGGAGGTAAGGAACCTCTAGAATTTTGCTCATAGTATCATATGCCCCACAAAGATCAGCCTCGTCGGTGGCCTAAAACCAAAACAACTCATGGATCAGCCTCTCATAAGAAAAATCTCCATTCTGAAGTTTAGAAACATACCTGAAAACTCTGGCGAACAAGATTATAAATCAATTCAATAAGATCTTCTTTGGCTCCTTCAACAAATGAAGATGCAAGACCCAGTACAGCACTCCTGCAAGGAAAATAGGAGAAAAACTTGATTTACATATGGATGTCATGATATATTACAATGTATAATGATATTGAGAAATTTCATGAGTCATGGAAAATTCTTTACAAGAATGAGTTTCAAAATCAAGGTTAAATATAACAGGGCACAGTGTATATGTAGAACTAATACCTCTTTAACTGTGTCTTTGTAGCACTGCAGTTTTCTTTTTCTTCATCAATTGATTCATTCGATTGCTTGACCCACTCCTCAATCTTGCTTTCACCAGCAGGATCAAACTTATTGAGCAAGGAAATTAGAATCTTTTTCCTAACTGAAGAATCCAGAGTAGAAGCTAAGCATCCAATAGCAGCCTGAAATTAAAAGAGCATTAATAATATAAATCTGTCTTCAGCCAATGAAACCTTCAATTGCTAAAGTTAAAAAGACCACACTGAGCTAAGCTGAAGAAATTGACAGACATAGAAGCCTAAAATTTGTTTGACTAATGCCTTATTTGATGTTAACTATTTCTTACAGCAAAGAAATACAATCACTGTATACATCCTTGCCATCAAAAAGAAACTAAAGAAGCTCCTAGTTAGGAGAAATAGTTAACATCAAATAAGGCATTAATCAAACAAATACCTACAGTCTGAGCAACAAATATATTTGAGCTTTCTTTTCGTATTTATAAGTATATCTTCTGTTTACAAGTAATTACCATCTGCAGCCTATGAGCAGACTAGGAGTCAATCTGAGTTTAATCACATAAAAAAAAGCTACTTCCGTAGCTGAGAAGTATCTAGAATATGTGCAAGTATATTGTTTCCAACCAGGGAGACAATGAAAGACCTAAAACCAATTTGTTATAAGTTTGAAATGCAGAGAATAAGGAGATTTGTAAACCTTGAAGTCTGCACTGATCTCTGTGTCAGAAGCAGTGAATACATCAACAAGAGTTTGAAGCAACTCTGCCGAGCTTGATGCCAAAGTCTTCATGTTCTTAGTTGAAACTTTCTTCGAATAGTGAAATCCAGTTCCAAGCTCTGGTTTTGCATCTTCACTTACATAGTCTTTTTTTTCTCCCATATCTTTACTCGGCTTAGGCATTCTTTTATTCTGATTTACAAGCATCTAAACAATAAAACTTTCAATGAGATCTAACTTTGGAAAACGATAGAACATTAAGAGCAGCGCTAAGTTGTCATCTCACCCTAGCATAAGTGAAATGTGTAAGAACTCACCTGTAAAGAAAGGGCCACGGCTTCATGCATGAAAGATTTTTTCTTAACAAATTTAACCATCAGCTTGGCTAACGATCCAAATTTTTGGGGCACATCAACTGGATAGTTACAAAAGGCAGGTAACAGTCTCAGAAGCTCATGGCCACAGGCCCGCAACTCTTTGCCGGGTACCGACTTTTTAGCTAACGAACAAACATAAAAAAAAAAACAAATGTTAACTGAAAAAAATCGCCAGACACAGAGAAATCATCAAGGGATTACGCCTAGGTGGTAGCTTTTTCTTGGGCGATGCAAAAGCAAGTGGCATAATAGAATAGAAAACCCTGATATGCAAACCAAACCCAGAGCACTAGAGGATATAAATATTCTAATTCCATTTAATGTAAATGAAATTCTCATTGTCCACATAGAAGAGTACCTCCTTTAGAAGCAAGTATCAGTGATTTTGCAAGGGGAACAATGTGGTCGACATAATACTCGAGAGATGCTCCAACAATATATTTTCTTAATATAGGAATTAGCCAAGCATTTGTGCATGAGTGACTCTCGGCATCAAGGGTGATAGGAACAAGTGTTAGTATCCTCACTGGCCCCATGGCAACCACTGCAGACCCAATGCATTGCTGAACCTGCAGATAAGTCCAGTACAAATCAATTGATATAGATGACTATATATCGTAAAATACTGTAAACATAAAAACATCATGAGAATCAAGATGTCTTTTGTTTCTTAATTATGAAATATCGTTGAATGTATCATTGAGTATCAAATTTACTCTTATCCACTGGGAAATTCAGAAAAAAAACTCACAACCTTCTGAACCAACCATATTCCTAAAGTAAGAAACCAGTACTATAACTGTGACACAATTGGCCATTTCATAACAATAATTTACAAATCTAGAAGTTACGGAAGAAATCAATTGGAAGAATTATGGAAAACTTACATGTGAGCTAGAAGTATCTCCATTTGCATTTTTCATTAAGTCCGCAAGCTTAGATATGATATTCTTTGCAAGAATATATGAAAGCTCTCCTGAACAGTGGGAAATAAGAATTAAATACTTCTCTAAGCTGTGTTATTCACACCAATCTTAATTCGCAAATTGTTTCCTTGTAACAACTTGTTCTGTGATAACATGTGCAGGATGACAAAACATAGCACCCGATTGACAGAACATACCAAGTTTCTCGATCAAACGAGTTATGACAGTTAAAGTGTGCTCCTTTGGAATTACATCGCATGAGTTAAGGGTACTCTCAAAGACAGTGCATACACATCTTGCAGCATTTATATTGTCTCCACCAGTTGAGTTATCCTCGTCTTCGCAAGACAAGCTTCCCTCGGTCAGAAGATTGTTTGTATCAATGTGGCTACTAATCAAGTCTTTTAATATAATCGAGGCTTGGGATGCAACATCATCCGTGGAAGTCAGGAGGCCTAAAGTATAAGAATTGAAAGTTGAAATTCAGGACAACAGATATATTCATATCCCACAATGAAGAACAAAAGTGCTGGATGCTGAATAGTTCGAGATGGGGGAAGGAAACCTGTCAATGACCCACAAACTAGCGGAAGTTTCCTTAGACATAATGCCGGTTCGACTGAGTAAGCTTTCTCCAAAGCACTTTTTAATAGGGTGGTCACGTGCACGATAGTGTCAGCAGGATTCTTGTCGTGTAAAGATAAATAGCTAGTCAAAGAAGTGATGACTCCTATCTCAGGAACAATAGTTGCATCTTCCGAATTCTCGAAGATAGTATCAATGGCTTTGAGAATTTGCCACGTCACCGGCGAAAACTGAGAAGTCATAAGCTTGCAAAGTTCTGAAAAAACTCTAGAACTAACTTTAGCAGAGAGAAATGGAATTGTAGCACTGAGCACATTTAGCAGGTGGGCAGCCTCTGCGTTCTCGGATTTCAATGTTGAGTCAACCTTAGAACCTTCCTCAATCTTTGTCGAACTTAAGCCAGATAGAACAGTCTTATGTTCTTTAAGTAACGCATATACTGTATTACTTGCTTCCTCTATAACAGTAGATGATCTGAGAGAACCAAATAACTTCTCTAGACACTCTTGAGCGCATCTTCTAACCTAACAGAGCAGACACACAAATCACAAAAATATGATATTTCTTTCAAAAATGAAATTCTGAAAAGATGGCAATACAAGTATGACTTCTCCACCAGCAAGCTCACAAATATGTAACTAAATTTAACAAAATGAAAGTCCTAATAACTGCAGATAGAGAAAGCTCAATTTGAAAATTGGTCATTCTATAGACAGTAGTGATTCAGTCAAATTTGAGTTAACATTTACTAACTATAATTTCCGAAGTGGGAAACCCAAAAACAATGATACCTTGGGACGTTTGTCAATGGCGAACTTGAGAAGTAAAACAAACCCTGCTTGAAGAGAATCCCAATCATCTAAATCACAGAAGCCAATAAGCAAAGTCCCGATGCACTTCACACCAGCTCTCAAACTCGCAACACCTAATTTATCTCCTTCTCCATCAATTGGTTTTACCAAAACAGCTACAGCATCTCGAGCCATAGTGGCTGAAATTTCTCCGGGAGAAACCAGAGGAATGACTATGGACAGGAAAGTAAGCAAAGCAGAAACCGCGACGGGATCCTCCGTGGAAGAATCCACTGATGATATAGCAGCTGCGAAGAAAGCAGGAGGAGATGGCGGAAGAGACTCCGAGGTGAGAATTGAGCGCATCGCGGCGGCGGTGGCGACGAGATGACGGTGCTGCACGGCTGAAGACTTGCCGTAACGGTCCATAAGCTGTTGGGAGATATCAGTATTTCCCTCTTTGAAGGCAATTTCATCGTTTTCATCAGCTCTGTCTTGCAAGGCCGCCATAGCTAAGCAGAGAGATTTTGATTAGGGTTTAAGGAAGAAGAAGACTGACGTGACGACCAAAAAATACGACTAAATAAAGTTATAAACCAGTGGGTATAATAAACCGGGAAATCATCCGGTTTAATGTATCATGTCTTATTGTCGGTTTTATCGGTTTGATTCTTAGGTTTTTATTTTATTATTATTCTTATAGGGTAGGGAGATTGATTGATTTTGAAATGAACTCAATATCTACAAGAGTTCTTGTTTGTTATTAATCAACTCTTGTAAATATAACCTGTTTGCTATTAATCAACTCAATATTTACAAGAGTTCTTGTGACATCGATGACATGACATGGCATCTTGTTCACGGGGTTTATCAATTATCACTAACGTAGAAGTGTTCATAGTTTTTTATGAATGGTCGAAGGCATTACAAAAAGAGAAAACACAATCATTAAATTTGTGTTACTTATATCTTACTCTAGGTCCTATCATACTTCTGATGTGGATTCCTAACATGTGCGCTTTAGAAATAATGATTCGTCCATCTCATCTTGAATTGAATCTCATTATAGGACCAAAAATAAAAATTCTACTAAAACTTGTCTACTTTTGAATCAACAAACTGAATTCTGACTGTGAAATTTGATGGTTTTCCAATTCAAAAATAATTAGCAATTAGTGGATATTGTTCCATGACACTTGCATGTTATTCTAGGTCTCATAACATTCCAGATATGAAGTTCTTAACCAAAACATCTCTCGTTCGTCTGAAAATGGTAGTTTTATGTTTCCCCAAAATCTCCAAGCAGCCCAATGAACTTTACTTATAAACGTCGTTGTCCAAACAGAATGGGCACAAGCTGTGTTTTAGGGCACAACCTATATATACATACACAAAAGTTGTGGAAACTTTGAGCTAATGGACCAGATTTTGAAAGGTTATTTTTTGGTGCAATATATATATATATATATATATATATATACATTAATACCAACTTACCATAACATTACATTGTTCCACATCAAAACTTTCAACAACTTTACATATACATTCAAGATTAAAACTCATAATAACACTTCACTTCAATTTTCAAAAAAAAATAATGAAAAATATTTTTTGCTTTCTAAATATAAAATTAATATTTTATCCAGACAAATAAAATTAAAAATACAGTTTAAGCTACTAAAAATTTTTAGATATATCACTTTCAAATTTTTGAGATGCAAGTGTCTATCTAATAACTTTTAACAACTTGTTGGTCTAAGAAAGACGCTGACGAAAAATTCACAACAAAATAAACCAGTAGGTACAATAAACTGGAAAACAATCCGATTTAATTTTATCATGTCTTTGTTCTCTCTGTGTTATTGGTTTGATTTTTAGGTTTTGTTTCCTTTTTGTATGGCCTTTGGGGTTTGGAAGAGTAGGGAGATTGGTCTGATTTTGATCTGATTTTAGCTAGATTCATAACATGCTCTTTCTAGATGATTATTCTTTTGTCCCATCTCAAACTAAATCTCATTACGACTTCACTTGGGACCACAAATTGAACTCTAATACTATATGAGTTTTTATGGGTTTTCAAACTGAAAACAATTAGCAATTTGTGACAACACCAAAATTAGCAAAAAGTGGATTGGTGCATATTATATATATATATATATATGTGATATTGTAACATTTGCGGTGTAAGGTTCTTAACAAAATCCTACTTTAATCAAATTCTTCCAATTTCTAAAGCTTCGCTGTTTAACAATGTATTGGATTGAGACAATATTTAGATAGTTTGTCGAGTTTTACACTGTTAAATGTTTATTTTGGGTTTTAAACACTGTATATGTTAGTTTGGAACTTTGGATAGTTCGACAGAGGCTAAAAAGTTCAAATTTATATCCAAAAAAAAAAAAAAAGACAGAGGCTAGAAAGTTTAGATGCTTACTCCTTCGATACCAAAAATGGTGTGGTTAATTATATACCGTTTCTTCAATATCTGAATTTAAGTAGCCCACTTATCTTGAATTAGAAACATCGTTGTTAAAAGAGAATGGGCACAAGCTGTGCTTTTTTGGGCACAACCTATATACACACACATAAAAGTCGTGGAAACTTTGAGATAATGGAACATATTCTGAAAGGTTGTTTTTTTTTGTGATATATATTAATACCAATTTAATTATCGTAACATTTAACTATTTGACATTAAAAATTTAATAATTAACATATATTCAAGAATAAAATTCATAACATCTCTCTTCATTTTTTATCATATGTTCAAATAAAAAATAAAATTGCTATTAAATAATAGAACGATTCATTAGCCGCTGCCATATCATCGCTTGTTAAACCCACCAGCCACCATTACCATTGGATTCGTCTAGTTTCTAACGGCAGTCAAATACAGTTTTAAATTTAATATAGTCAATTGAACTAGTGAAAAGATTCCTTCCAATTATACACTAAATAGAGTAAACATCATGTTTAAAAACATACCAGCCACATTTAAGTGGGAGAGTTAGAGAAAGAAATCATCCATTTTTGCTTTTTTGAAATGTCAAATGTCATTTTTATTAATTATTTCATTAACTATAAATCACATTCAAATGTGTTATTTTTTCTTTTCATCTCTTTACTCTAATTATTATTTTTATTTACTCTCAATTCATCCCTTTTTAATTACTCTGGGTTACTTTATTTTTATCAGTCACCTCCTTAATTAGTTCTTTCATTTTTTAAAAAACCTATGTCATAATAGCAGAGTGGTGACCAAAACTTACAGCCTACTGATTTAAGTTAATGCTGATGTTATGCACTATTCGGATTCTAATTTACATATTCATGTTGATGAATATATATATACATATATATATATATATTCAATTATTTGTTCTCTTTAGTCTCAATAGTTTGGTTTACGAATATATTATTCAACTAGTTTAGTAATGGCAGGAAAACGCGTACGGAGACGTTTCACATCAAATCTATAGTATAATTGAAAGAAAAATGAATAACAATATTTTTATGGCTTTTGTATTGAATCAAGCAATCAATGATAAATAACAATAAATCTAGTCGACTACAAATATTGAGTGATAATGTCATATTATCACCACGTTATACAAAAATGAATCCGTGCAACAAGACGTACGTACGGCGCAGCATTGTACGGAACTAATTCGATTAATGTTAATTATATATCGTATATGCCAAAATTATATCAAGTTTACTCAACATATATTTATAATAATAAAGATTTAGAGATATTTTTAATTTCAATAGCTTGTACCTTCGGTTTTCATTATATAAAAAAAAGCTTATACCTTCGGATTTGCCTAATATTTATGAGGAAATTCATTAACTTGGTGATTAACTTTTTTTAGTTTTAGTAGTGGTATAAAATGAAAATTATTGACAATAAATTTTTCTTATGCCAATTGGCATTGAAATTTCTTAAAAGAGTATTCAAATCTAACAAATTTTATCGATCGGTATGGCTAAAGCACAATTCATCAGTACAGCTAAAGTTATTTTATTGCTGGTTATATAACTTATATCAAAGTTAGTTAAAGAGATCACACAATTAATCAAAATATTCAAATCTAAATCGTACCGATCGGAATGCTTTATCGGTACGGCTAAACTCACCTCTTCATATATTTTTTTTCACGTATATTTTGCGTATACGTATATAAAGTATACTGGCCACTTGGCGCACCAGTATGCTTTATAACGTATATTTTGGTAATTTGACAGATTTTTTTACATTTGGTTAAACTTATGCGGTGACATATATTGAATAACAACTGCAACAAAACATATACATATCTTATCAAAGTTGTTTATAACTTTATATACATAAAAATTAACTGGTGCGCCAAGTGGCCGCATGATGGTACGAATATAATTCGGATGTAGCTTGTTGAAATTAAATTCATTTTAAAAAAATTCGGCAATCATATGATAAGTTTTGCCATGTTTAATTAAATCTATGCTTACCAAAATTAAATTATAAATTAATCAAACTATTATATATTAATCACACCATTACGTATTATAATGCGGGTGTGTAAGATTATATTTCATAGCGCTAAAATACATGGGGTTGTCACACAATTACACAAACATAGGTAGGTTGACATATATGTTACTTGATTTAGATCTAACTGAATGTAAGGTTTGTGTCATGTGGTTTTGCCACTCTTATATTTCTAAATTAATTTCAATATTAACGATAATTTTTCATACTTAGCAAATAACATCTCAAGAACATATTATAAAAAGAATAAAGAGGAGTTTAGCCTTTTCTACAAATTTTCAACAGAGTTATATGGTGTACTGTTAACTCTCGGTGACTGCGTATTTACACGCACACCGCCCGTATGCTTATTTCACACGTTAAACGAAGAATTCAAACTATTCGGTTCTATTTGTATTCTTGTGAGATGACTATATATTAATAATGACAATATATATATAACATTTTGTATTCTTCTGAGATCACCAATATGACAATATATGTATGGTTTCACAAACTATGTCGACATGCAAAAAAAAATTCATAGTATGAATCTAATCACATCATTAAGTAAGATTGAAGTAATATTTTAATTTGGTTCATTTATATTAACCGAAATCAACAATATTATTACGAAGTTGGAATATGACAATAAGTTAATAACCGTGGCTGATAATATAAAAACTGGTAACATTGGCAAATTAGTATAAACATTTTGAAATAAAAACATCTGTTTTTAGTCCGGATCGGACCTCATATAGGATTTCATTTTTTTTTCCCGGTCTTAATTTTGTCTTCCAATATATATTCAAACTTGATTTACAAACACAAACCTTTTAATTTAGTATGTATATCATTTAACCAAAAAAAAACTAGTATGTATTTTGTTGACAATTTTACCAAAAACAAAGTAAACAAAAATTCGCTTGTATAAACTATTTAGATTTAATTGAATTTAAATTTAAAGTGATTAAAATAATATAACAATTGATTATGCGATGAAAAAAAAGAATTAATTATGCAAAAAGCAGAGTCAGACAATATTTTCAATATTCTATCTCATTATCTTGTTTATACGTATATATATAGACAAAGATGTGGAATTTATTATTCAAATTGGACTGACACGAGTCAAAAAAATAAACTCGTAGAACTACAAAATATCTGGCAGACTCTAACGAGAATTTTGTTTTCTTTAGCATATTAATTTTTTTTTATTACGATCCATTGCAGATCTTGTTTATATATGTTTCTAATTTTCAATAACTGTTGGGGATTTATTATAGGAAATAAACTCGAACATATTTTGTTGTAACAGATATGGTCGTTTCAGTAAGTTATTTCTCTCTATCCATAGTTTTTAAATGTTATAATTTGTTAATTCATGTTCAAATGTATATTTAAGTACGGTCTTCAGTAATTTATGTTTTACTATTATAATTCATAAACGTCTTAAGTGGTAAACTATTTTTTTTTCTTTTTAAAGAATTGGGGATTATAATATGAGTGTTGGACTGGAATTTCCCAGTTATCATCAATCTATATATGTATATATGTATCGATGTATAAAATGTCTTCGTCTAGTTGGTGCAAGAGGTGAAGAGGGGATACAAATTTCTTCCCAGTTGCAAGATCAAGCTGACTAGCATTTCTTTTTTAATGATTTTTATTTATTGTTTTGTTGACTTTAAGTTTTTGCCTTTTGTATCTTCGAAAACAAAAAAAAGTTGTTGCCTTGTATGGGAATGCAGCAATCACCCGTGCCAACTTCCATTCTTCCTCGCCTTAAAAAAGAAAGGCTACCATTATGGACCGAATATATATATGATAAATTGATAATGATGGACCGAAAATATTTAAGAGCATATTACAATATTATACGAATATTTTTCTATAACTTTTTTTTTTTTGGTAACATTATTTTTCTATAACTTATATGTCACTTGAAATTCATTTGATTTACTAACCTTTTTTTTATATACAAACGATAAGGTTTGAGAATAGTAAAACTATCCAAATCGCTCTTGCACCAAACGTTCTAGTTTATAATTTTGATTTTTGAGTATAAGGTTTTATTTTGTTAGGCGTCTATTTAATAAATTCTTAGGTGTCTATTATTACGTGATAAACAAAAAAGATCATAATTAATAAATAAATAAATAAAGAACAACCAAAAAATTAAGAAGAAGATATTATTATTGGAGAATCTTGCTTTTAGTCTTAGTTGGGGATATATTGTGACGGGATTAAAGGTATCCCTATTCTACAATAGAGGCGTGGGGTTATTTGGACCAATCTATAATTCTATATATTACCCACAAGGCTTAATATAAAGTGTGATAATACCCTCTCAAAGTATTTTTAACATTTTTCAAGTAATTTGTTAAGAGAAGCTTACGATATAGATCATACAGCTTGTAGCAATAGTATTCTATAAGTATGTTTAAATTCAGTGGCTCGTTACGTGAACACAAGGTAAGCTAGACTTACGTACGTACATATTAATTAAGACACACATAATATTACAAGTATATATGAAACTAGTGGCGAAACCTTTAACAAATAAAAAAAACAGTATGAAACTATTGAACGTAGCATGTACAATTGCCGCTTTCAGTATTAAATTTAGTTAAAGCAACGATTTTAAAATTCTCTCTAGCTAACTCATGTATGTTCCAAAAAGACATATACATTGTCAAGTTCCTTTTTTTATATGACCATGTATTCATATTGTCAATATTTAATTATAAAAATAACGGAATATGGATTACTCTGAATTTTGTGTATAATTTATAATTGAGATATATTGTCGGAGATGGATATTTTGACAAGTTAACGCAACTGTATTAAAATTTTCTAAGTTTAGGTACGAATTGACTTTTTCAAAAGTCAACTCAATAAAATTTAAAAGTTAAATGACCAACGGGTTTAAATGGGAAACCAAAGAAAACCCTAAACCACAAACAATATATTTTTTTTTCCTTCTTTATATAAACCGATGTTGCCCAAATGGCTTTTTCTCGCAATATACTTGTCAAAGAAAAAAAAGATAAAAGAGGACACAAAATCTTGAAGAGATAAACATGGGTGAGGTGGCTTATATGGATGAAGGAGACTTAGAAGCAATAGTCAGAGGCTACTCCGGCTCTGGAGACGCGTTTTCCGGTGAAAGCTCCGGCGGGTTTTCACCTTCGTTTTGTCTTCCGATTGAGACAGCTAGTTTCTACGAACCAGAGATGGAGACAACCGGTTTAGACGAACTCGGTGAACTCTACAAACCATTTTACCCTTTCACCACACAAACGATCCTCACGAGCTCGGTCTCTGTCCCCGAAGATTCAAGAAGTTTTCGTGATGATAAGAAACAACGAACGCATGCTTGTTATCTATCCAACGGATCAAGAGCTGATCATATCCGAATATCAGAATCCAAATCGAAGAAAAGGTCAGTATTTTTGAAGTTCTTGAGAAAAAAAAAAATCTTAATAAATATTCTTAAAATATCATATAAAAAACTGGTTTTAACTTGTCTTAATCAAGATTACGAATCATTAGTAATATACTAATATATATATATAGAGCTATCAAGATGGATTTATATCCAACCGTGTTTTTTTTTCTTCCAATTATCATAAATCTATATGCTCCTTGTTGAATTAACTAATAATAAAAAATTTGAATGTGGACAGCAAGAAGAATCAACAGAAGAGAGTTGTAGAGCAAGTGAAGGAAGAGAACTTGTTGTCGGACGCATGGGCGTGGCGCAAATACGGGCAGAAACCCATCAAAGGATCTCCATACCCAAGGTCTTTAACCAATCCCGGTTTAATTAACCGAACATAACCGGATTTACTCAATCTCACAATACTCTATTTTTGTTGCTTTTTTTCTTCAGGAGTTATTACAGATGCAGCAGCTCAAAGGGGTGTTTGGCAAGAAAACAAGTCGAAAGAAATCCTCAGAACCCGGAAAAGTTCACCATAACGTATACAAATGAGCACAATCATGAATTACCAACCCGGAGAAACTCATTAGCCGGTTCTACTCGAGCCAAATCTTCCCAAACCAAACCAACCCTAACCAAAAAGCCTGGAAAACAAGTGATTTCTTCTCCCACAAGTAATCCTGTAATCGCACCCACTGATGAATCTTCTGTTGCGGTTCAAGACATGGGCGGCGTTACAGAAATGAGTAGCCACCAAACAGCTGGAGAAATCGAGGGCATGAGTAACAGTTTACCATCGGATTTGATGTCTGGGACCGGAACGTTTCCTACTTTTACCGGTGACTTCGATGAACTATTGAATAGCCAAGAGTTCTTCAGTGAGTATTTATGGAACTAGTAGAGAACATTAGGTGTCTGATCATGTGTATATATATATTCAAGCTTATGTTATAGTTGCGGCCATTACTGAGGAAAATTTATATTTATGTATTGTCTCTAGAAGACTAGAGCGTCGTAGTTTTTCGTCTTGTTTCCAGCTCTTAAGCTTTAACCAATAATAATTCGATTTTTCGTTTCATGCAAATGCTAAGATAATTCGTTTTATCCAAGCTTTTTTACATTTCAATTATTTCTAGATTTTACTCAAAATTAAGTTGTCACTGTTTTCAAAAAGGTCCGCCTAAACCTAAACGTTAGAGGCTAGGTTAAATGGAAGAGTCCTGAAGACGGTCACTTAATTAGGCATTCTATAAAATCTGTTTGGCATTATAGACTCCCAATATACAGCTCAGCCGAAATAGAATTCTGATGAATGTACTATTAACTATTTTATAGTTTCTAAATCAATTATTGATGACGAAACATATTATATTCAAATAAATTGTCAAACAATTTGAAATAGACGCGTGATCTTGATGTCTTTTTTTTACGATTTTAAAAATACTAACTAAAAGTCTAAAAGTCAGCATTTAATTAAATTCAGTTAAACATCATTCATCATTCATCTACTAGCTATTTGTTAATTTAGCGACTAAATCCTTCTTAAGTTTCCTAAATATCTACCGTACGTTATACTCGTACTAACTAGCGTCCAACGTTTTTATATACATTTTTTACATAAATATTAATTATTATCATCATAAAAAAACATCTATACGACACAATGATATAAGACCCAATATAATATTTGAAATCAAATCGTTTTCATTTTAGTTAATATATGATACAATCATATTCATATGTGTGTGTGTATATACATAGATATATATTTGAAGCAAATGATACATGCCCTGATTAATTATTCAAATTTGTAGTCTTAATAGTATACGCTATTGATGAATAAATACTTATCATTCTTCTTGATTTACTAACTATTGTTTCCCCCCACAACGACATCCAAACTTGAGTTTGCACGGTGCTCTGGCTTAGCCAATCAGAGCAGCGACGGGCCCAATAAAGGCGGCATTTATATAAGTTGTGGGCTCCGCATGTGAGTAATCTGATCTTGTATCGCTATACTGGTCGGTAGACTTCGGTCCTCCAACAATTGCGCCGGTATGCAAATTCGGGTTTGGTTTATCAGAATTGTAGTATGAATATCCTCCATTGCACTCAATTTTCTCCGGTTTAGATTGTTTCGACGGTAATGATGAGCCTCTATGATGAGGTTGTGTCGGGTACTTTGTTCCAAACCCGACCATGTAAGACATTTTCATTGGATTACTTCCAAGGATGTAATCCACCTGAAAATTAAACCGGTTGGTTAACAAAAACGCAAATGGTGTACAAAACCGGACTAGAGAGTGATTTACATTACCTGTGATTTGGCGAAATTCTTGATTTGAGATACGGTGAACTGAGTAGACCCGCACTGTATCGAACCGACCTTGGCTTTGGTTAGAGTTTTTGAGTAATGGAACAAAACCGTTGTAGCCGTTGTTACATATTGTAAGTTGCTACTATCTCTAGTAAACAAAAGGCCACCTGAATAAACAAACACAACCATAAACCAACTTAACAAAACAAAAATCTAACCAACTTAATTTACTAGTTAACCGATTAAATTTACCAGGAGTTGGTTTAATTTGCTGAGAGCTACTTCCTGGCATCAATGCGCAAACGAAGGACTCAACATCGTTCTTAAATTTCCCCAAGTCATTTGTTCCGTCGTAAAACACCTTAAAAAAAAAACAAGAAGAAAATAATATTCAGTGAAATCAATCTAATTAATTTTGTGTGGTTATAGAATTTAGTGAAGTCGGTATATATATATTACTAACCGATGCGAGTAAAGCCTGAGCGCCGGCGAATTTATTGTCCCAGCTAAATTCATTCACGGCTTGGCTCCAATCTTTATTGCTTATAGCATAACGTAAGTACTTATTATCTCCTGTTGCTTTGTATAGCCAAGCCGCAGCCCATAATAATTCGTCCTATATTTAACCACAAAATATTTTTTAAATATAAAGTGTCTTGTTATTTCAATATAAAAGGGTAAATCATTTATATACATAACATGAAACTGAAAATATCCGTAGTTTATAGAAATAACTCGTTATATGGATATGAATCGGTTTGATTCGGTTTAATTACCTTGTAGCCTGAGTATGAGCAGTAGAAAGGGCAAGATGCTTGGTAAGAACCTCTGTACTTATCAGCAAATTCAAATAGCTGGCATAAAATAGATTAAAAAAAAGTTTTAAAATCAATTAACTATACATGATGTTACATAAGCTTTTTTTGGGACTTAAATATTTGTAAAAATACTCACGGTTTTTGCATGGTTTACTAGTGTGGATGAATAGTTAGAATCGACCGATTTGAAAACAAGTGCGGCGGAGGCAAGAGCGGCTGCGGCTTCACCCGCGGCTTCGGAACCAGGGGAAGCGGAAGTGATGTTGAGGAGAGTTCTAGGTGTGTCCATATCTTCTGGCCTCTCCCAACAACTATGATCTGAATTCCCATCTCCCACCTTTTTATATCCATCAGAAAACAAAAAGACACAAAAAAAAAAATTATAATTCAAATTTTGTAAAATGATAAAACTCCAGAAAATAGAATCTAGCATCCCCTTGGTGAATATAAAATTTGAATTTTCGATTGTAAACGAGGATATGTACTACTATTTGATATATTTAGTATAGAATGAAATATATTTTGGGTTTCTCCATACCTCAAAAAATAAAATAAAAAATGGGACAGTTCGGATTGGTTTAGATGTATAAACCAAATTTGTTTTACCTGTGTATATAGCATGTTGGGCGAAGTATGAGCGCGGATGATAAAGTCGGTTCCCCATTTGATAGAAGACCGGAGATAACCAAGCTGGTTAACGGAAGAAATCTCATTTTGGTATTCAATTGCAGCCCAACTCAACAAGGTTGTAGTAAATGACATTGGCCATACAAATTTTACATTGTCACCTGCATCGTAATAACCTCCAACCAAATTTACCTGGAAAATCAAAGCATGAAAATAAATAAAAATTGGTTAAAAAAAATGCCAAATTATTGATGAAATTCGGTTTCATTACGAAACAGAATGATTGGTGTAAATTGTAATGTCCAAATTGGAAGACATATATATACGAATATAGAGATTTTTACATTAGATAATGCACCGTCGGTGAGGGCAGAATCGCCTCGCCATTTAACCCGTTGACTAGCCGGAAGTTTACCGGATCTTTGGCCTTCAAAGAACAATATGGACTTGTTTAGTGCATCTCCATAGTCAAAAGCTTCCAAGCCTTCGATAGCCATCAAAATACCAACTAACATTAACACCAAGAGCTTGCCCATTATTAATTATCACTATAATTGTTTTTAGAAATGTTTCTCTTTTGAAATGGATTTTGAGTGTTTCTTGATTTTGCATGAAATGTGGTTCACGGGGGGTATTTATAGATATCGCATGCAAGTAGAGTTGCGTACGTTATTTCATTTCATGACATGTTTCACGTAATTTTAGGTTAATGTGGCTGCACTGTTAAACGTGGCCTCTAACAAGTAACAATAATTAAGTTTCGATGATTACGGAAATACAATAAAATGATTTCAATATAGCAAGGTTTAGTTATTGACATCTCAAATCATTTGTTTTTTTCCTAACCACCTTACTTTATTTTTTCTTTTGTATTTGTATAAAAGTTTATAAGTTTTAGTTGAACGTGTACAATTTTTAATATCTTTTCTTAAATAATGCTTTTCTGGCTCATCTATTTTTGATTGAATCACTACTTTTTTGAAATGGTTATTATTTAAAAAAAACCAATCAACAAGATGTAATAAAACCTATGGTATATGTATTTCTATATCGTTTGATATATATATATATATATATATATATATTAGCGTCAAACGAACCATTCATTACTTAACCATGTACAAAAATAAAGGTTGTTCGAGACAACCACAATGGCACGGTAGTATTTACAATAAAAATAGTGTTGCGAGATCTTGCATTCCGAGCAAAGAATCCACATGTAAATGTGTATTGATATTCGCTTCCTAAGAAATGCAAACTTATATATAGGTCTTGGATATCAAGCCATAAATTTGGAAGGTCTTTCTCAGACTTATTGTTGGACCATTGTAAAAATGCTTCTCAAATATCCAAAGTATTTTTTTGGGTATATATGTAATGTTTTTTTATAATTTGTTTTTAGAATATAACAAAGGATAAAGATAGTACAAGTTTTTGGTTAAGTATTAGGCTTAGGGGTCAAAGACTCAAAAACAAATACGCCGGCTTCATGCCTAGACTTTTGGATATATAAGCAAATAGTAATATAATCATATAAAAATAACCCATATTTTCAAACTTTCATAGATATGTATCCAGTATCCCATTATCTATTGACCAAAGAAAACATTGTATCCCAATATCCAATAAGTGTTCCTACCTAGATAAACAAACAAATACTTAAATGTTGTTAAAATAACTTTTAGAGTTTAAATATTTGTGACTGCAGCTAACTTCTTTTGTTTTGTGTCATCTAGGGTAAACTAATAATTTGAAATGAATATATATATATATATATATATTAGAGATTCTAATTTATTTTTTTAAAATGTATTTTTAAGAAATCCAAAATTTAATTTTTACCTTTTTAAAAAATAATAAAAATGGAAAACTTAAGGCAAATGTTTATTTTTCTAATATTTAGAAAACAGAAATCTTAGTATTATTTATTTTGAAATTTCTGATATTTAAATCTAGAAAAGGGACTAAAAATTACATTCATTTAACACCCTAATCATTACGCACATGTCAACATGCAAAATTTTCCCCGAAACAATTTTCCGCATCATTAAGTAAGATATTGTACAGACTAAACATGTAATACTAAATCACGTATGTAAGATGAAAACATAACATTGGAACTTATAAGTGTGCAAATAAGGCCGCTTGAAATAAAGAACAATTGATCTAAAAACAAGCAATCTTGTCGATGCATGTGTTGAAACGCAATCGTTGGCTTTTACCACGTTTGAGAGTAGTGATTGACTGGGACTTGTGTTAGTGATATGGAGATGTCGTGCCGTAGAAAGGGCTGTATAAAATATTCAGCACCCATTCTTCAAACGTCAATGTTAGATTTTTGCCGTTAGTTATTATTTTGTTTTCAAGTTGTCATCAAACTTATTTCAGTTATTAGTTATTATAATTAAAAGTTGTTTGTTGTTCCTGCTTTCCTGCAAAACCTATTCCGGAAATTTCTTGCGTGTTCATTGTATGTTTTTATCCTTTCTCCTTCAAGCGACTGTCCATCATTATTTGGATGTATTAGTTCATTTAATTTAGTTATTTATGATATCAGGCGATAAGATTTCATAGTCAGAGATGTATATCCAAATCATACATAAATACTTGTCTCAAAGTCTAATTCAAAACTCAGAGGATTCATCATTTCGTTCAATGCATCAAAACTCAAATTTTTACCCAAATAAAGTTATCATTGGATCTAAAATTACATTTAGTTTGAGATGAACTGATAAGAATCATTATTTTGAGAGAATTTTTTATAATAAAATTAGAAAACATTTTTAGTAGTTTAGAAAAATATAAACTAATTAATTTTGATTTTTGATAAATATGTGAATATTATATTTACCAAAAGGAACTTTTTGGGCGAAGTTTAGTGTATCATGATCATCTAACCCAAAAAAAGAGAGGCAGATGATAGCAATTAAAAGATTTTTAGCATTGTGCATGTGGTTGGTTATTCATCTCTTTTCAGAGAATGTAAATTGTGGTATGAACCACAACAAGCTTCAAGGCAGAGGAGACATAATTGGCCGAAGTGGAACTGTGCATGTAAGTTAATTTTGATTTTATTTGGTTTTAGAACCAGCACTTTGATTTCTCAATCTAGGGCCGAGTCAGCTTAAAGCTGTGTGTGAAATGTAGAAAAAGTTGTTGGAGATCCCTTTGTCTCCATAGCGATTGACGTTATTTTCATGGTTAAGAAAATTGCTACCGTTTATAAAATTTAAGAGTTTGCGGCTCTATCCTAAATGGAATATGAGAAAGAAAAAAATACAGTACAGACTCTTCAAAAGTTTTAATTCTGGTATAGTGCATCTTTTGCCTACACAATTTCTGTAAAATGAGATATTTATAGACGTTTCCAACCCCAAAGAAGTTTGTAATTACAAAATTACAACATATAAAATAGTACTTCTGGTGAGAGTCGATTGGTCATTAAAAAAGAATCGAATTATGGATGAAATAAAAGGAAGTAATATAATGGAGCAAAAATAATGTAATGGGATGGGCCTGATGAGTGATGACAATGCATGTGACAAAAGTATTTATGTCCACTATTATTTTTCGCCTAACGCAAATTCGTGTACGTTACATATCTCCCCCATTAATAATGCGTTAATTACTCCGCCAAGCACATTTTCATTTATGATGATTACTTGACATTTTCTATCAGATATTATAAAAAAATAAAATAAAATACTAACAAAATGATAATTGAAAATCTCCTCTGCCATGGAACTGAGCAGAGAGTCTAGTGTTTGTTTGGTACAAGTTTGTCTTCATCTCTGGGATAAGAACTCAATTTCAAATTTATCTTTCTATATTCAGAGAAACAGAACTTTTGAACTTTTAACATCAAACATCCATAAAAAGTTAAGATAAAGTTCGATAGCAACGCTACCAAATTCCTGCCTCCTAGCAAGAAAATCTTGGGCCAACTATAATGATTTTAAAAGAAATAAACTTTAGCTAGGAGCCTACAAAATCTTGTATTTGCTGCCTGAATTCATGGAGTATATATAGTTCTGCAAAGAATGGTTTTGATCCACAAAGAATAAAATGAACCGGTTCAATATTCCGTGTTTGATCTCTGGTTTGGGAGGGCATAAGGGCTTCAAACCTTCAGCTTCTGTCACCATATCGTTTCAATCTTGACGCTCTAATGCAAAACTTGAATAAAACTGATTTGGTCCTAGTTCATCATGGCAAGTTTGCAACAGATTTTAACACTTTCTTATAAGTCTGAAAAGCACCAGATCCATCTATTTACCCTGACAATAACATCCTCCATGAGCTACTGTGACCCCACAAGTCAACACTTATCTGCATCCAAAATCCATATCATAGCTTGTGTGTATTATACCATACACTAGTGATACTTGTCCCAAAATATAGAGTTCCCAATTATGGAAGTCTCAGACTATTGGGGACTGAAGAAAATCTCAATGTGACCAAACTTCCTACTGTTCTAATAAACACTTATTCTGTGGAACAGAACAAATATGAGTACATTCGACATCAGTGGTTTGGGTCTCCAAACTTAACCATAAACACTATCAAAACTGAACTGTTGGAAATGGGAGGGGCCGCGCGAACGCAGGCCCCCACTGCCACAAATAATGACGCAGGCTCTTCCTCATGGGAAGACCTTAGGCATAGCACCCTAACGATAAGTGCAATGTTAGTCACTAGCCTAGGCCACTCGTCTTCTTGATCACGAGTTGACCCCGTCCAGGTAAGTACTTATTATGTTCCACCACCTTCTTTTTTTATACTAGCCACATACGGGTTCTCATTTTCAAACATCCGATGTGGGAGAAATGCTTATGTGTTATATGGTATGGTTTCGTTGCATACCTTGATGGGCCTCAATCACTAATATCTGGCCCAAAACTAACCCATTTCACTATGTTCTATTCCGGTCGTCGACGACTCCTCATAAATAGATATGTACTATTTAAATTGACTTCATCACATCCACTTGACACAAAAAAAATTGACTTCTCTATCCTAATTGAATCTTCCAATAAAAGTTCCAAGAAACCGCGAGGAAAGGAGTTTTAGGCAAGGTCGATTCCCTTTTTGGTGTTATACACAAAATTGTCAAATACTAATCTATTCATTTTTTGTTTGTTTCGGTAATCTTTTTCTAAGTATATTCTGTGGTGATTGTTTATTTATTTATTTTTTTGTTAATGGGCATTGATGATTAAAATAATTGCATCCATAACAACGGCTACTTTCTTTTGCATAAAAAAACATATGATTAAAAATCCTGTATCAAAACACCTAATTCTTGTTTGTCACTTTGTTGCACAAAATTTAATTTACAGAATAAAGGAAAAATTATTATTTTACAAAAAAATGAAATTTGTCAAAATAATAAGGAAAAGATTAATTTTTCTTTTTTGGGATTGAACTCCTCAGCTCGCATAAAAAGGAACAATCTAGAAGAGAAAGCTTTTATATAACTTTCCTTCATTGTAGTAACAGGAGACATAACCTTAGCCTCTACTTCATCCTCCTTATTCGATTTTACTGTCTTCTTCGATCCTCTCTGTTTAGCTCAATCCTATGGCTATGGAACTTGCTGCTAAGGCTAAAGAGGCTTTCGTAAATGACGACTTCGATGATGCTGTTGAGTTGTACTCCAAAGCCATTGACTTGGATCCCAATTGTGCTGAGTTCTTCGCTGATCGAGCTCAGGCCTTTATCAAACTCGAAAACTTCACCGGTAACTTGTTCGTTCTGTACTCAAAAGATTTTTGTTTTGTTTAAGGATAATATAAAAGCTTTGTCTTTTACTGTAGTGGACGCCTTTTGGGTTTCTGGGTTTTCATTGTCGTTCATATGTATAGCTGAAAGATATTGATTTTCCCGGATTCTGATGAATTTAGGGCTTAGAGATTTCGTACCAATTTGATGCCTTTTATGTCGATCGTTTACTGTTTGTGGAGGAACAATGAATGTACCAGAATTGCTATCATGAAAAACGAAGTTGAGATTTTTTGTTATCTGCAGCGTTGTGACCTTTAGAAGTTATACATTGAGTCGGTTGTTGTTACCATTCTGGTTAAAGTGTGCTAGTCTTTTGTTCTATTGATTATGAATATGGACAATTTGGTTTTACAGATAGTAACCCCATTGAAAGTTTCGATTTTTGCTTGAGTGATTAGTATTTGGTTCCACTATTGTATGATTAGCTTATTGTGTTTGATTTGTTTCTCAATGAGCAGAGGCCGTGGTAGATACAAAGAAAGCAATTGAGTTGGATCCATCATTGACCAAAGCTTACCTAAGAAAGGGGTATGTTGTTGCTATTTCTAGTGACATTAAAATTCGATATCTGAATACCTATGTTTGTTGTATTATATAACCGTTTAGATGGTTTACAATTGTGGTATATTTCTGTCAAGCTATTACTTCCATAAGTTCATTTTTGGGTTTTTTTTTTATGTATTTGTAGAATTGCCTGTATGAAGCTTGAAGAATATAAAACTGCTAAAACAGCTCTTGAAAAGGGTGCTTCTATTGCACCAAGTGAATCCAAATTTAAGAAGTTGATAGATGAATGCGATCTTCAAATCACAGGTATATTCTTAATGCATTGTTCTTGTTGTCTTGTTTATTAGGTTTACATGCAATGAATGATTGTATTGTTTGTAATGGTCTTCACCTAAGGTTTCGATTTTATGATATTACGTTAATATATTTTTTCAGAAGAAGAGAAAGATTTGGCTCAACCGATGCCATCAACTGTGCCTTCAAGTTCTTCTGCACCACCAGTATCGGAACTTGATCTTACCCCTGCACCTGCCAAAGCCAAGTACAGGTAGTTTCATTGTAAAAACTTGCTATTTTCAAAATTTTCAAGTTTTAAGAATCATTAAACATCTCATACTCTTGAGTGTTCATTAGACACGAGTGGTACCAGAAGCCAGAAGAAGTTGTGGTAACTATTTTCGCAAAAGGGATACCAAAACAGAATGTTAATATCGACTTTGGTGAACAGATTGTAAGTATACTGCAATCTAAGAACCCCTCTCGATGATGCTTCTGCATAATTTTGGGTTAATTTTTTCGGTATTGTTCTATTGATTTGCAGCTGAGTGTTGTCATTGATGTTCCTGGAGAGGAAGCTTATCATCTCCAACCGAGATTGTTCGGAAAGGTAAATCACTTTGTCGAATGAATCAATGCTGTTTTTCCTTTCAGCACTCTGACTTGAACACATTGTATAACTCTTTCTTCTACGGTTCAGATAATACCTGATAAGTGCAAATATGAAGTATTGTCTACCAAAGTTGAGATCCGTCTAGCAAAAGCCGATGTAATCACATGGGCCTCCCTCGAACACGGCAAAGAGCCAGCGGTTTTGCCAAAGCCAAATGTCTCTTCAGGTTCTCTACCTATTTTCTTCTTTAGTTTCATCGTATGAACTTCACTGTAGAGTCTCTTGATCCTGTAAATCTTATGTTGTATGTATGTATGGTGGTGCAGAGATTTCACAGAGGCCAGCTTATCCATCATCTAAGAAAGTTAAGGATTGGGACAAGCTGGAAGCTGAAATGAAGAAACAGGTCAGTCTCTGACCTTGACCAAATCTTTTTCAAGCTGTATTGTGTTTTTTCTTTTCTTTTTGCTTAATTGTGGTTGCTGCTTTGTAGGAGAAGGATGAGAAGTTGGATGGAGATGCAGCTTTGAACAAATTCTTCCGTGACATATACCAAAATGCGGATGAGGATATGAGGCGAGCGATGAGCAAATCCTTTGTGAGTATCTTTTTTTATAATCTTTCTTATTTCATGGAGACTTTTGTCCTTTTGGTTGACTCCGGTTTTGGACAATGAACAGGTGGAATCGAATGGGACAGTGCTGTCTACAAACTGGAAAGAAGTTGGGACTAAGAAAATCGAAAGCACTCCTCCGGATGGCATGGAGCTCAAGAAATGGGAGATCTGATCTGATCTTGATACGATATGATCTTTTATTTTGATGCATTTGTGGAGTTTGCCTTGTTCTAGACAAATCTTAAAACCTGGTCCCTTTCTTCCTATAATGAGGATCTTAGGTTTTGCTTTTGCTAAATATGGCTTTCTATTTTTTTTTTTTTTAATGTGATATTTCATCTGAGTGTTCATAATTTCATCATGATTCACTAGCTATAAGTTTTTTTTTTTTCTTTTTGTTGAAAATTAATTATGCAATACCAAACAACCAAAAGAATACTATAAAGGGTTAAAAACTTAAGAAAATAACAAGTCACATTGGCAATGTTTGATTTGTGAGTCATTTTATTTGTTCCTAAAAGAAAGCTATGAAGGCTTAAAAACTTGAGAAGGATACAAATTCTAGTACCTCATGATTAAACATACTCTGAAATAAACCAAACACAATCAACAGCAAAAGAATTGTGAGGGGACCAAACATATTCAGGAACTACCTATGAATTTCAGAACACACAGTTTCTTATACATTACGATTACACAATAAAATAGAATACTTTAGAACTCAGTCTACAAACAACTAAACTTTAAATCTAAACGTTCTAGAGTATTCATATGAGTTTATATGAACTTGACTAGAAGAGATTATAAATTGAAGAACGAGTCCTAAGTTATCTCTTTCTAGATTTCATTTTAAACTTTCAAGTATGGATAAAAGTAAAAAAAAAAAGGTTTTAAGTGTTATTTTGGAAAAAAAAAATTAGACCAACCTTGATTAGTTTTGTATAACTCGCAGCTTTATGTTTTTTCACATATATTATGTTTATTCATTTAAAAAAAAAGAAATATAATGCGATATTAATAGATATAGCGTTTGTAATAGATAAATAGATATAGTTATTAGATAATCAATAGATATATTAGTTTCCGATGTATACTACAATAGATAAATATAATAATGTAAGAAAAGACAAATTAACTATTTCCATTCTTAAAAAGCCAACAAAATAAAAGAAGACCTATTACCATTCCGATTGATAAGTATAACACGTTTTTTTTTCCTAAGTAAATAGGAAAACAAATTAAGATCTACCATCTCTCTCTCTATATATGGCCACCCACGCAGACTCTTACATATCGATCACAAAAAGAAATCTAGCTACGACAAGCTTTCTCGAATTCGAACAACCAAAGAAAACCCTAAAATCCACTGCTTCTCTTCGACAATGGCAAATATTTGCAGAATCAGCTTCATCAGCACCATGTTCCTCTTGCTATTCATCAACCTGTCTGCTCTTTCTTCTTCTGCACGCATCCGTCTTCAAGAAGGTCAGGATCCTGTTCACCACCGGACACTTGATGAGATTGAGAGAGCTGATAAGACACGTCTCGGCTACTTGTTTGGCATGATCGAGGAGGCTGACACCAATCTGGATGAGGTTGATCCTCTCCCGCTTCCCCCATTGGGTTATCATGATAGGTTTCCTACTAATGAAGTCGCTGAATCGATAATATCAACGGTGATCCAAGAGTTTGAACTTTCTTCTTCTGCACGCGACGTCATCTAGGGCTTTGAATTTGTATCATGTACTTAATTTGTATACTTTTCTTCAATTTCTTGGATGTACTTTATCATGAATTTGTATACATAGTCTTCATCGCTACTTAGATACTATTACTCGATGAATCGAATATATAAACCCTCTTTCTCTTTGTATACGTTTATCAAAAAAGTTTTAATCCATATTAATTGTTTTCATGGGGAGTTATAGACAATGATATGTGGAACCTCTGTGAAATATTTAGTGAGTCAAGAGACCATGCACCTCTTGGTTCGTTGTCTATTTGGTGGATGTGTTTCGCACGGCTTTAATATCCCTTTATGGGATTCAGAGAATGTAATATATTTGCTATTTTCGTGAATCTATTGGATTAAGGTTTATTGTTGACCTTGTGGTGATCAATTTATCTTAGTATATTCGATGAAACATATTCCATGCCATTTAATAGTATGGATAGCAAATTATACTTTTAAAAAAAATGATTTTTTAAAGTTTAGAAAATATAGATTTCACCTTGTGTAATGACGTTCCAACACAACCGGCACACAAAGGGCCGGGGCCATAGTGTAGAATAAAAATAAAATTGGCCTTTGAAAAAAGATTGAAAAATCTTAGAAATTGAACCCTTTTTGCTATAGAAAAACTTTCCCATCTACTCATTCTATTTAAATAATTTGCTCATGTTTTATATATCAATCTTTCTAGGGTAGCTTTTTTTAATAAACGTGCGCAAGGCATGCAAATTAATTTATTGACACAACGTGCTTTGATCCGTAAGTTGCGTTCCTAATTAAGAAAGGTTCACCCAGTTGGTACTTGGTAGATCTAATTCAGTACTAAAAGAGCAAAAATTATTTGCTCAATGTTGTAAATGAATGAACATTATAGCAGCGTTACAAACAGAGATAGTATGAGCCAGCTAAAATATCATAGAAGCTGATTCAGCTATATATTTATAATCTATTAATAATACCTAACTTATTCCAAAAACTAGTTCATGAGTTAAAAGATGGTCACGTTCTATATATATTGTCCAATAATTTATGTGGGATATTTGGACTCTAATATACAGTGTGAGTTTATATACAATTTGACTCAGGGCCTAAACCGAAGCCACTAACCGAACTCTAAACCAACTACATACAGACTTTCATTTACACAAGAAACTATATACATTGAAATAACCTGTTACATTTTTAATCTTAATTAGTTATTTACATCTTAATAATATTCATAAAATACCACTATATCTTACAAAATAACATTTTATTAAAATACTCGATATATTTTGTGAAAATATTATCCATATATGAAATAGGCTCAGATCCAATTTCGTTCGTTAAAATTATTTTATAGTAATGAACATTTTTCTTTTTTTTTGTTGACTTTAAATGAACTATTTTACGTTGACAAACTCTTCTAATTTTAATCACCGTGATAAGAGGAAAACCCCACGTTCTAACATTATAAGGATTCGATACATTACATTATTATTATTTCCTTTCTTTTCTTATCTCATCGATAATCGATACTAATATTAATATTCACCACGTGAAATCAATATGATAAAAAAAATGTTAAAATTTTTACTACATAATCTCACTAGTAGCAATGAGAGTAATCACCCAAAACCAATCATCTATCTAGAGAAACAAAAGAAGTTAATTAGTTCCAACTCAAGACGTAAGAAATATGGCTAACCACAGATGCGTTAACTGGCAGTTCAGTGGTAGCGATGCAGCCAAAGAAGCCGCAGCAGCTTCTCTAGGCACTTACACCTCTGAAATCTTCTCTCTCTGCGATCCTCAAGGGAAACCTATTTTGCCCTCACTAACTGAGGAAGCAGAGACCAGCAGCACCGCTGAAAAAGCGGTTGTTAAAGCTGTTCTCTGCGGCACGGGAAACGCGTACGCTCCTAGCATTGGCCTTCCAGTTGCCAAACGGTAATATATATACTTAAGAGAAAAATGTTAACAAATTTTTAGATTTTTGCTACTCTTCACAATTTGTGTTTTTTTTTTCCTTTAGATTGGTTCAGGTTAATTATTCCAAAACTTATTCGGGTTAGATTTAAATCTAAAATTTAAAAAGTATAAAAATAAAACAAACTATATTCTGGCTAGTTAAGTTAGATAGAACCGGTTTAGGAAGATTAGGCTCGATCTCTATTTTGCATCTTAATACTACTATACTTATATTTTTGTCAGTGCTGTGGCGGAATATCTAAACCGAGATCTACATAATAAGCTGACGGGAGATGATGTATTTATGACTGTTGGATGCAAACAAGCGATCGAGCTTGCAGTCAAAATCCTTGCTAAACCGAATGCTAACATCTTGCTTCCGAGGCCAGGCTTCCCATGGGACATAGTCCAAGCTATCTACAAGAATCATGAGGTCCGAAGGTATGAGTTCATCCCCGAAAGAAACTTTGAGATCGATCTCGACAGTGTCAGAGAAATGGCAGATGAAAACACGTTTGCCATATTTTTAATCAACCCCCACAATCCCAATGGGAACTACTACACTGAGGCTCATCTTAAGCAGGTATTTTGTGTTTACATTTATAGTTAGCATGGTGTTTTTTCTTCAACTAAACATTTCTATTTCGTTTAAAATTTGCAATAAATTAGATGAAATTTTTATGTTTTTTACTTTTTACATTTATAAAATTAATATTTTAGCAATCAAGGCACTAATATTTACTTGTGAAATGAATCCTAGGTGGCTATATTGGCTCGGGAACTTGGGATAATGGTGATTTCGGATGAAGTATATAGATGGACCGTGTTTGGGAGTAATCCTTTTGTTCCAATGGGAAAATTCTCCTCAATAGTACCCGTGATTACAGTCGGGTCCATATCTAAAGGATGGATTGTCCCAGGCTGGCGAACCGGCTGGCTCGCGCTGCACGATCTAGATGGTGTCTTCAGATCCACCAAGGTCCAGTTCACTTTTTAAGCATATACATATATTCATGATATTCACAGTAAAATATATTTCATTTTAATTTATTTTCTTGGCCTTATATTTGTTTATATGGACAGGTCTTAAAAGCTGCTAAGGAATATCTGGAGATAAATTCTAAACCACCAACTGTTATACAGGTTCGTATCATTAATTGTCAACTGTGACTTATTACTCTACCAATAGTTATTAATGATGCTTGTATAATGACCTATTCAATTTGTCGTCTTAATCTTTATGATATAGGCAGCTATTCCCACTATTTTGGAGAAAACTCCTAAAGAATTCTTCGATAAGAGGCAGAGTTTTCTGAAAAATCAAGTAGATTTTGCATATTCTAAGCTCAAACACATACCAACCCTCACCTGCTACATGAAACCTGAAGCATGTACCTTCTTATGGGTACTCTATTCTACTATATATTATAACATTTTTAGTTTACTATTAATATTTATATATATATAAGTTTGATTAAAGTTTTCATCGTGGATGTTGCAGACCAAGCTGGACCCGTTGCATTTTATAGACATTGAAGATGATCACGAATTCTGCAGGAAGCTTGCTAAGGAAGAAAACCTCGTCGTTTTACCTGGTACTATAATTAATCAATCCCCTTACCCCTAATTAATCACTGTTTTTTTTGTCCTATCTAGAGTTTTCAGAGAAAATGGAAATTAAAAAGTTTAACATTTACGATTTAAGGCAAAAGATATAGAGTTGGTCTTCTTTTTATAGATATGAAAATGTAGACTAGTACATGAGATAGATTCTAGTTGTTTATATTAGTATCCTCGTTTTTTTGTCACCAACTGGATTAAAATTTGATTGAATGAATGGTTCACAAAAAATAAATATAAAAATAAAACATTCCATATTTATGTGTTGATTTGATAGGGATTGCATTTGGTCAGAAGAACTGGTTGAGGCATTCTATCGACATGGAGACTCCGAAATTGGAGGATGCCTTTGAAAGATTGAAGAGTTTTTGTGAACGCCATATAAAATATAACTGATCAACCTTAACTCAACGGCGTCCATGGCTTCGGATTTAATTTCCTGATATATCTAAGCCTAAGTCTTTTATGAATAAAGGGGATGTTTTATGACCATGAACATCTCTCGAGTTAGTGACAAAGAAAATGGTGTCCTCATGTAATGTTTCCTCATCGTTGGGAATATCTTTCAATGTATTTAAGTTTTATAATTCATGAAAAAAAAAAGTTCAGTTTATTTCCATTTTAATATATATATATATAGATTGGTGTGGAATATTTTGAAAATATTAAATTTTGGAAGTAGCATAGAAATATATCTTACATGGGTATGGGTGAATAGGTGATGTTATATTTAGTTTGAAATCGGGCAATAACAAAAACAAAAACGTGGGTGGTTTTCCTCATGACTTAGTTCCAAGACAGAGAAAAATTAATTGATTAATCAATTAAAACGTAGGAATCTTTGCTTCTTCTAAGATGTTGACGAGAAATGAGTAATCGACAGAATTATTTTGTTTCTGCTGTATATAAACAAAGGAGAATGCGACTCTACAAGCGAGGATCGATGTGGGCATGCATTCGGATTTGCGTCGAGATACATTATTGTTTTTTTGTCTTATATGTTAATGTTAATAACGTGAAAAACTAAATTTATAGTAATAGAATAATATGGGAAATCTTTGGCAAAAAAAAAAGAAAAGTGGTTTGGGAAATCTCACTATATATTCTAACCCCTAGCGATGTGAACTAATCACCCAAAAACCAAAATCTAAATAGAGAGAGAAAGAAAGTAAGAAATGGCAACCTCCAAATGCATTGATTGGCAGTTCAGTGGGAGCAAGGCGGCCAAAAAAGCTGCTGCGGCCTCCCTAGGCACCTACACCTCTGCGATCTATGCTTTGTGTGATCCTAGTGGCAAACCCATTTTGCCACCGCGAAGCGAGTCCCCTGAAACTAGCCATACAGCCGAAAAAGCTGTTGTTAAAGCCGTCCTTTGCGGTACGGGAAACGCCTACGCTCCTAGCATTGGCCTCCCGGTCGCTAAAAGGTAATATATATTCATATAGAAATATTGTTATCATTTTATATAGAGAAAACTACTAAAAATGTACCTTTTTGAAATTTAATTTTCAAATTCCTACTATTTCAAAAAAAAAATTTATATGTAAACATTGTCATTCTTGACAAAAAAAAAGTTAATAAAGTATAAATATTACCTAGTTTAAACTAGTTAGTAGCCAAAAATTTTACTAACTCTGATTTCTCCCCATTGACACATCTAGTGTTGCATACTAACTCTATTATCTTTGTATGTTTTTCTATGACATAATCATTTTTGCTTTTGTTATTCTAGTGCTGTTGCAGAGTATCTAAACCGGAGTCTTCCGAATAAGCTGACAGCAGATGACGTGTTTATGACCGTTGGATGCAAACAAGCTATCGAGCTTGCGGTCGACATTCTAGCTAAACCGAAAGCCAACGTTTTGCTTCCGAGGCCAGGCTTCCCATGGGACGTAGTCCGCTCCATCTACAAGAATCTTGAGGTCCGTAACTATGATTTCATCCCTCAAAATGACTTTGAGATCGACCTAGACAGCGTCCGAGCACTCGCGGACGAGAACACATTTGCGATATTTATAATCAATCCCCACAATCCCAATGGGAACACCTACTCCGAGGCTCATCTCAAACAGGTATAGAGTCCTTAGTCTTATAGCTACTACTGAAATATTCACTTGATAATCTAATTTGTTTCTTGTGTAATTATTGACCCTTTAGGTTGCTGAATTGGCTAAGGAACTTGGAATAATGGTGGTTTCTGACGAAGTTTATAGATGGACCGTCTTTGGGAATAACCCTTTTGTTCCGATGGGAAAATTTTCGTCGATTGTGCCAGTGGTTACACTCGGATCCATATCCAAGGGATGGAATGTCCCAGGATGGCGAACTGGTTGGCTTGCGCTGCATGATCTTAATGGTGTCTTTAGAAACACCAAGGTCCGAACATTTTTAAATTTTGTGATCACTCTCTAAGCATATAAATTATATGTATAGAGTTAACTCATATACACTATATTTGATATTAAAAGTTAACAAATGTTTATTCGCCTAACTATTAATTATGTTATGTTATGTGTGGACAGATCTTACAAGCTGCTAAAGAATTTCTCGAGATAAACTCTAAACCTCCAACTGTTATTCAGGTAATCATGAAGATTCGGACAAATTTGGGATACTCTCTCTCACTCTTAATAGTAAACAAATTTTATTTTTTAAATTGTTAATGAATGTATAGGCAGCTATTCCCACAATCTTGGAGAAAACTCCTAAAGAGTTCTTCAAAAAGAGGGGGAGTTTTCTGAAAGATAGAGTGAATTTTGGATATTCTAAGCTCAAGCACATACCTAGCCTCACTTGCTACATGAAACCCGAAGCCTGCACCTTCTTATGGGTATAATCTATTACTGTTTATTACAAATTTAATTAGCACACTTTTAATCTTCTTTAGTTTTATTTTGAGACAATTTTGACATGTACATTTATTGTTGTCACAGACCAAACTGGATACATCGTTCTTTGTGGACATTGAAGACGATCAAGACTTCTGTAACAAGCTTGCTAAGGAAAAAAACCTCGTCGTTTTACCAGGTAACGACTTGATCTTAGCCCTCTCTACAGTTTCCAGAACACATTCTATCAAGTTTTGGGATTCATATACAATATTTGACGTCGGGAAGTACCTTTTTTTAAACGTAAGAACCTTTTGTGTGTGTTGGATTTGATAGGGATAGCTTTTGGTCAGAAGAACTGGTTGAGGCATTCTATAGATATGGAGGCTTCGACGTTGGAGGATGCATTTGAAAGATTGAAGAGCTTCTGTGAAAGCCATTCTATTGAAGCTAAAGCTTCAGTCGACGGTCTGAATGGCGTCAACTAAAGCGTCATACGTAACGTAAAATTGGTGTTTATGCTTTAATAATAAATGGGTGTTTTATTTATTTGGAATAAATCATGAACTTCTTTCGAGTTTGTGACAGTAAAATTGGTGTTTGCTCATCAGTCATGTATTAATGTTTTCTCATCCTTGTCAATATTTTGACGCATTTCTACATTTCCAAAAATAAATTATAGTTTCTGTTCATTTGATATTGTTTTGGACCTTTTGCTGTGCAAATTATCATTGGAGTACATACATTGGTCTCTTCAGTATTTCAACATACATGGGTCGTGACGTCGTGTCGTGTCGTATAGGCAAGAACATTTCCTAAACCGAACCAACCGGGGTATACCGGATCGAAGAAATTATTCTTAGTCATCGTTTGTCGTATATTACAAATCGAACAACTAAATATTAAGGAAAAACAATAAAATTCCGGATATGAAAATCAGTTAAACATATGACCAAAAAGGAAATAAGTGCTGGAAACAAAAAAAGGAAATAACTAAAAAATTAAATATTCATATATCTTTTAACAAAAAAATAATTAAATATCCTGGATTCAAATTTTACAACAGTACTTATTTTAGTTGAATACTCTAGTTATTATATAATCATTTTTAATAAAAAGTTCAGGAAGAGAACCAGTTTCACATTCTTCTTTTTGTATTTATTACAATTTAACATAGACACTAATACAAACTATTAATACTACAAAATCAACTTAAAACAAAAACCAAAAAATATAGAAAAATATAGAAAAATTACTGTTTCAGTTCTGCTAAATATAGTACACCAGTAGGTAGTAGGTAATGAGAGTCAAAAATCAATTAGAAGCTTCACACACAAAATCAACTCCACCCACGTCCCAGATTTCCAAGTCAATAGTCAAACAATAATTAGTCTTGTCGAAAATTTTAGATGTGTACGTTTTAGCTAGGACACAATTTAATAGGTTGATATTATCGCATGTCCTTCATTCTTTAGTTTTTAAAACCCATTGTTTTACTTATGATAATAAGATTAGCAATCTTAATTTCGTTTATGTGTAGTAGACCTTCGACGCTCCGACCACCGGATTGTTTTTTTTAAGTAACACCCGATTAGTTACGTAACCCCAGATGATTTTAATGAATATATTTATAAGTACTTAGACCATCCACATTGATTATTTTTTGGTGGAAGTTTTTATATATAAAATTAATAAAAAAAAGAGAGAAAAAAAGAGAAAGCATCATTAATTTTAGATTGATGTCTTCCTAAAGATACTTAAATACTCCAAGTATCTTTAATTTTAATATTAATTAATATGAAAAACACTCGTAAAAATGAAGGATAAGGATACTCTGCTAAATAGACACCAATGGGATCAATCACATCCAATAGAATCTTCAAATCACTGAAAAAATAAAATCAACTTGACTTTACATTCCGTTTTCCAAAGTCAAGAGTCAATCAAACATTTATCTTTATTTTCCAGACAAACGCGTCCCGGAAACTTACATCTCCATTACAAATGAAAATGAAAATAACATATAACTCTATATTTGTTAATTTTAAACCTTCAAAGTTTAAACTACGCATACAAAACATTTTGAGCTAGCCATGGCTGAGTTTAACGAGGATCCAGCTAAGTCTTTAGCCCCACTTTATCTTACTACCCGAAGCGACCAACACAACGAAGATCAGTACCACCACGACCAAACCAAGTACGTCCACTCACAGACCAAACTCATCTTATGTTGCGGTGTCGTCGCATCTCTAATGATGCTCATCGCAGTCACCTTCATCGTTCTCTCCCTCACGGTTTTCCATCTCCGTAACCCACATCTCACCGTCGATTCCATATCCTTCATCCAACCGTTGGATTTCGTCAACGGTCAAGTCAACATCAACCGAAACGTTACAGTCTCGGTGGAGATCTCGTTGCGTAATCCCAATCCAACGTCGTTTAGAGTCAAAAACGCTATGGTTTCGTTTTACTACGGTGAGTCGGAGATGGTTGGGGAGAGTATTAGAAGAAGTGAAACTATTTCAGCGAAACGGACGGTTAAGATGAATCTGACGGCTGAGGTTGTTACAACAATGCTAATAGCTTCTGTACCAAGTTTAATGGAGGATTTTAACGGAGTGGATTTGAAAAGCAGAGTTGTTGTTAGTGGTAAAGTGAAGATAATGAAGATTTTTAAGAAATCTGTTCATCTTCAAAAGGATTGTTTCGTGAAGATGATGAAGAACAGTTCTTTAAAGCTTACATTTCATTGTTCAAGAACAGGACATAACTAAAACACTTGTCCAAATCTGAAAAGATTAAATTTTGTGTCCCTTTTTTCTCTTATTTATAGATGTCTGTAAATAAAACAGTCCAAAAAATGCATTGTAGATTAAAAAGATATAACATTCCGCCAGAAAACTATAGCTCTCCGGCAACACTAATAACACAAAAAAGCTCCATCCTAAAGGATCAGATCGATCCATTAATTTTTCATCAACGTTTGAGACAAAAAAAAGTAAGAGCAACATTTGGTTTGCACCGGAAATCGCAGTTAATATGACTCACCAGTTTTATTTCTTTGGCTGGTCAGTGACACGTCCTCCAGCGATCTTAACAATGGGTTCGTCTTTGGACCTTATTAGCTTTAGTGCCGGATGAACCTTGAGGTCTCCCGTTACTAGCTTTTGCCCTACATCCAACTGACTTAGATCTACTTCTATAAAGGGTGGGATAATCTCTGCTGGGCATAGGAACTTTACTGTTCTTTTTATCGTATTCAGAGATGCTCCTGCCAAAAGATTTAAGAAATGGTGATCAATACTCAAATCTAAAGAGAAACTAAAATGCTGCAATGTACAAATGAGGAATGAAACTTAAATATCTCAGACAAGAGTAGCCAGACTGAGATAAGAGCTACTAAACAAAGCTGGGGTCACTAACGTATATCATGCAAACCAGAAATCGAGCCCTAAAGATCGCACATATGAAGTGTCATTGCCAAAAGCTTAGCTCAATCTAATCCAGGAAGTTCAATGAAGTTCCTAACTACTTTAGAAATCATAGTATTAACCACCTACTCAATGGCTATTCCTTCTTAGCAAACAGAAGTAAGAAAACCTATAATAGACGGGGAAACGATAAAGAGCTCTTTTATCCTATCTTTCAAATCTATAATCACATTTCTCATTTACATTTTTGATTACCCTCCGAGAACTACGATTCAAGAAAAGAAAATGCTATCCAGAAACTCATAGTAAGAACAGTGATTCCTACTTCCTATTAAGCACCTCAACTAACTCATGAGAAAACTCCTTAGTTCTAAGATCTCAAATGCTTATTAAGAAGCTGAATGTTTTTTTTCATCTTTGCTGATTTCGCTAGATGAATAAACTCTTTGGAAGTTCATCAAAGTTTATTTACCTTTCTTTAATCCAGGAGAAACATCATCTCCAATGAACACAAGAGGGACATCAACCTTCAACAAAGCACCTGGAGGTGCTCTTATGAATGTCACATTCAATGGAGCATCAGTTCCAGAATGCAAATGAATCTGAAACATTTCATAGAAGAACAGATGAGAAATTGCAATGTGCAATACCAAAAATTACCAAACTTTAATCAATCAATGTCAAGAGTGAAAAAAGGGAGACTTTACCGATCTGGGTAAAGCTCGGACTTTTTCAATGACCTCATCAGAACCAATCTCAGTTCGAACCTCAACATCGAAAAGCCTAGAGAGGAAGAAAGAGTAACCCAAATGATTCACAAGCTTCCTGATCTGATTCGTCTGAACTGAGACAAGCCTCTTGTTTCCTCCGTGTTGTCCATCTTCCTGTTCGAATATGATCGAAGGAACTCGACCCGCTTTACGCTCTTTCGCCGATATGCTCTTGCCGGAGACAGACCTTGGAACGGCCAAGATCGTCTCTGCGTATTTTGGATCGGGTGTCGGGAATCCAGGAAGATAAGTTAATTGGGTATCTTGAATCTGCTCGAAAGCTAAAGCAGCTGTCGCCGCCGGAGAGAATAACCGGAGGTTTTGTAGGGTTTTGGGAAGTGTTGTTGCACGACGGAGCAACATTGTTACTTTACCTGAGAGAGTGAAAGAGCGAGCTAATGAGTTATGGAGCTGTGCTACAGAAATGCGGGGTTTCTCTAATGAAACGCTATCGTTTTGCTTGTAATGGGCCTTATTTCATGGGCTATGTTTATATGGGCTTTAACTTAGCTCAAATCCCATTTATGGGTGCATTTGATGGGGAGGAACAAAGGCAACGCTCAACAGCATGATTCAACGGATATTCCATTAGGTTGTTCTTCAAATCCATCGACCTATTTTTTTAAATGAGTGGGATTGCCCTCAGTGTACTAAACGGCTTACGGGAGTGGTATTACGGTAAGGGTAAAATCGCCATGATGAAAAATATGGCCTCCATATGTAAAGCTCGTCTTGCTTTCTCCACACAAAATAAAAATTAAAAGTTAAAACACACGTTTCTCTCACGTCGTAGCACCTAAAATCTTTGTAGTGAAGGTATTATGTCCGATATAACCATTTTTCTATCTGCTATTATCCAATCATTTGATCTATCATTGTTATAATTAAGATTTAGTATTTGTATTCTAAGTTTTGTTAAAGAAAAACTGAAGAAGAATTCGCTCAGACATGGAAGTGAAAAAGTAGAAAGCTTTCTACTTTTTCACTTCCATGTGCAAGGTAATTGTCTGGTTCCTCAGTAGATCGAAACATATGTAAATCCATTATAGCATTTTCATGTATAACCTATGGTTTAGTTTGAACTCCGGTTTATTGTCATCCATCATCATCTTTATGCAACGAGCCATGCGGAAACTAGTACTGGGCTTATTATAGATCAAGTCCATCATTATACTTTATTGGGCTCCCGTTTTTGTCATATTTCTCCCAATAAAATATCAAATTAAAAAACAAATATTACTAAATAATGTTATTATATTTTAATATAAATGTTTAGTTTTATCGTTTTCCTTTTGTGTCGCAGACCTAAAGAACGTGACTCATGTACGAATGGCTGAATATTTCTCCACGTGTCATGCACTCAGGAAATTGGATCGTACAACGTCTTGCATCAGCCGCATGACACCTGATCATTACCCAATTACTTAGCTTAAACCTCGCCGACGTCCCCTGATGACGGTAACCGTTAACTCTAACGCCGTCACATTCGATTCCCTTCTGAAAATGTTTGTGTTCTCCCATCTCTTTCCTTTTGGCTTTTTTACTTTTTCCCCAAGGTTTGGGCCTAGTTAAGTAACGAATGTATTGGTTTGGAACCGAACCAACCAACGGCTGAGATCAAATTAATTATTTCAACGGATGAGATTTGACATTTAGATTCCTGTCTTCTATTTTAAGCTTCGAGATCTTTTTTTCTCAAAAGGTGTAAAATTGGAAAGCAGCTAAAATACTGTGTTCTTTGTATTTTCGATTGAATCGGAAAAAACTAAGATCTGCGTGAAATCGAATCGGAAACCATGGCGGAGGAACATAAGCATGAAGAATCTGTGATTGCTTCCGAGCCAGCTGTGGAGGTTGTGGAGAGAGAATCGTTGATGGACAAGATATCGGAGAAGATCCGTCACGGTGGTTCTTCGTCGTCATCTTCGTCGTCCGATGACGAGGACGAGAAGAAGAAGAAGAAGGAGCCGTCCTCTCCGTCTTCAATGAAATCGAAGGTTTACCGCTTGTTCGGAAGGGAGCAGCCTGTGCATAAGGTTCTCGGCGGTGGAAAACGTACGTTTTTTGCTCCGATCTGGTTTCGTTTTCTTTAATTTTTCTTATGATTTGGCTTGATCTGTTTCTTATATGTGTTTGTTTAGCCGATAATTTCATTTTGATGTCTTATTTTGAGATTAGGTTTCCTTGAGAGAGTTTAAATCTGCATACTTGTTTTACAGAGAGCATCGTATTGGCTTAGGTCTCGTGACGTCTGGCTTTGATCTGGATCGATCATCGTATTCATTTGGTTTAGGGGGTTTCTTATTTTAGCATTGGTTTTGAAGGTTTTAGTCTTCACAATTTGGGGTTTTGTTTCTAAATGAATGGTTTTGATTGTAGAAAAAAGGCTTTATTGCTTTTGGGAAACTTAATGAATCATCTGTTTAATTGATTTTTTTTGATGCTATGACTTAATCTTGATTTGGTAAGTGTAGTTTAGTGTATGTTTCATATCAAGTTCCATGTTTTTCTAATGTGGGTGATTGGTACAGTTAATGTTTACATAACTTGATTCTTGTTATTTTCAGCGGCTGATATATTCATGTGGAAGAACAAGAAGATGTCTGGTGGTGTACTTGGTGGTGCTACAGCCGCATGGGTTCTGTTTGAATTGATGGAATATCATCTTCTCACTCTGCTTTGCCACGTGATGATTGTTGTTCTTGCTGTGCTGTTTCTGTGGTCTAATGCCACCATGTTCATTAACAAGTAAGTTAAATGATCAATCTAATGAATGTGAATTTGTACGCTTGATATCATTTACTTCTGCATTGTTGACGTTTTGATTCTTTGTCAGGTCCCCACCAAAGATTCCTGAAGTTCACATCCCTGAAGAACCTATTCTCCAGCTTGCATCTGGGCTCAGAATCGAGATCAACCGTGCATTCTCTTCTCTACGTGAAATTGCATCTGGAAGGGATCTCAAGAAATTCCTCTTTGTAAGTTTCCATGTACTGAGTATATACTATTTGGGAGCTGTGCTTTCTATGTTCATCCTGATCTTTGACAACAATGTAACATTTCGATTGAATAGGCTATTGCTGGCCTTTGGGTTCTCTCAATCTTGGGCGGCTGCTTCAATTTCTTGACATTGGCATACATAGGTAAACACTTAATCTTACATGTCGCATTGTGCTTTCCTTCTCTTATCTCAGTGATAGCTGATTAAATCTTATCTGCTGCAACAGCTCTTGTACTACTCTTCACGGTTCCTCTTGCCTACGACAAGTATGAAGACAAAGTCGATCCATTAGGTGAGAAAGCGGTGATCGAGCTGAAGAAGCAGTATGCAGTGTTGGATGAGAAGGTGTTGAGCAAGATCCCACTGGGCCCGTTGAAGAACAAGAAGAGGGATTAGGTTTACAAAAAGTTGTTTGTCGATAGCACAAGGGTGTTGTGAAATGGTACCGAAGTGATTGTGTTCAGGCGGTTGCTAGGTGGTTCTTTTCGGTTATGTGAATGAACTTGGAATTTCCCTGACTGCTTTGTTTTGTGGTTTTATGGCATTGTTGCTCAGCGTCGAGGGATATAAGTAGTGTTGTTTCTCTTTCTAAGCCTTCTTATATAACTAAGAATTTCTAGATATTTGAATTTTGCAATCTCGTATTTTAATGTCTTTGGATGGAAGTCAAAATTGTTTTTTTACTTTTCTCGATCTTGTTCTCTTCTGTTATATCCCATAAATGGTATCAATGTCGACAAAATGTTAAGAAGCTTATACGTTTTTACAATATGTCAATATCTTATGACATTTTCATCCACTCAAAAGGAATTAGCTTAGAGACTTGGTCCAAATGTTTGTAAGGTGGATTTGGTGGATAACATACGTGGGCTTTCCACCACCGTGAACGTTTTGCGAACCTTGTTCGGTTGTTCCTAGAAAATAATATTACTTGGGAAAGGACAATTTGAATATAAACTTCTCATTTTAAATGAAATTTAAATAAAAGTTAAACCAAGTGTAACTGTTACCACAGGTCAGGGTGGCCGAGTGGTCTAAGGCGCCAGACTCAAGTTCTGGTCCTCTAACGAGGGCGTGGGTTCAAATCCCACTTCTGACAAATAGACAATTTAATTTTTTTTTTCCTCTGGTAATTTGTGCCAAAGATATTTACCATTCATCCACTACAGCGTTTTACCACTCATCCACTACAGTGTTTTAATGGTCTTCACATGACTTTTCGACATTAAACTGAGCTATGATTTACCGACTTTGTTCAAGTCTCACCAAAACCAAGTAGAACTTACCAAGAAATAAAGTACGATTATTTGTAAACAGTAAATATTACAAACAAAAAAATACTATATATCCAAATTTATGAAACTCCGACCACCAAAAAAAGTTTACAGATAGTTCAGTAATAAAAACTCTGACTTACAAGGAATAGTTCATGCCCACCTTAATCAAACAAATGTGAGGTATATTCAACATCACGCCTGGGCTCCGGCAATTCTTCCTCAAGAACGAGTAAGCCACGTTTATCACCAGCCGTTTCACAAACACCGAGTTCCGCTTAGCCTTCACGTGACCATGCCCAACGATGTAAGCCACTTCCGCGTCCTTGGCGTTAACCAGATCAAACAGCTCCTCCTTCACCTGTGGTTGCCTGAACTTAGTGTCCATTGGTCTAAACTGAAACATCCTTCTCATGCTCAGCCTCGGAAGCTCTTGCTCATACTCTGCTCTCAGCCTAAGCAGAGCCGGCGATTTGCTGTTTGTTACTGTTGGCTGTGATCTCGAGCTGCCTGCGATGTTGGCCTCAGATATAGACCGAGACAGCCTTGTCCCGAACTTGTTTGAGGCTTTCACAACAGCGAGCCGACCATCAATCGAACGGTCAGTGTTTGAACCGCCGTAGCCTTCAGATTCTAGTTGGATAAACTCAGCGATGCTCATCACCAGCTCGTCTTCAAAGTCATCCCCGTCTTTATTCACGTCTTTGTAACCAGCTCGAATAATGCATCGGTACATTCTGTATGTTTTCGGTCCAATCCGGCCAATAAGGTACCGTTCTTTCTGTGGTACATATGGGATAGGGACAGTTTTGCAGCAGACAAAGACCACAACTTGGTAGAATGCCGGTAAGTTTGTTAGAAAGTGAGTGAATGTGGAGGGAACCCCGCTGGCAAGCTCGGTATAGATAAGACCCATCCCGGGAACTTTGATGATCCCAAGGCTCGGGCCAAGGCTTAGAATTTGTTTCATAGGGACCTTGTTGTGCTGGTCACACAGGTACTTCTTTCTACTACCATAATGCCATACGTATGTGATGAAGGTGAAGAAGAGGGAAAGGAAGAGAGTAATCCAGCCTCCTTTAGGGATTTTGACTAAAGCTGATGCAACAAAGACGAGTTCGACGGTTCCGAAGAAGAGGATGAAGAGGACGGAGAAGACGATATGACGGTTCCATACAAAGTTGATGATGAGAGGCATCAACCAAGTTGTCACAAAGGCTAGAGTCATGCAAGCGAGCCCTGGAGAACCAAAGGATTAGCTTAATGATAAAAGATGAAAAATTGGGTTTGATAGAAGGTTAAGCCCTTACCGAAAGCGAAAGCTATGTGTCGAGTGTCTTGGAAACAAATGGTGACAGCGAGGGTGAGGATCATGACAACCCAATTAATCTCAGGGATGTAAATTTGGCCAAGGACCCATCTTGGTTTGTGAACAATCTTCACGCGCGGGAAGCATCCCAATGCGTAGCATTGTTTGACAATCGAGAATGTGGCAAATATGACTGCTTGGCTTGCGACCATTGCAGCCAGCATAGCCATAATGAGAACCGGCCAGAAAAATGGATCTGAAGGACAAGAACAAAACACATATGACAATATGAAAAACAACACGAGCAAAGAGGAACTTATGAATGAAGGGGTCATACTACTAAAAACACCCAAACACTGAAGAATCAAGTACAAGAAGTTGTAATACTTTTGGCACTTATAGTGGAATTATCCAAAATTGGAGGGATTCATAGTCTCATAGAGGTTGTAAGGGGTAGAGGAAAGAGATGTGAAATGGAGATTGACCAAATGATTACCTGGAATGGAAGAATAAAAGCTTGAAGGTAGAGCAGAAAAATTCTTTGATAAAAACGCAGCTTGACCCATGTATTGAAGCACCAGACACGGGTAAACAACACAACAGAACGCAAACTGCATAGAACCATGAGATTGCAAAATGTTATAGTTTCTTCATCTTCATTAACCAACAACTAGGCTGTATCCTAGCTTTTCTTATTCTTGGGTCAAAAATAAAGTCCCTACTATGACCAATTGCTTATGGATTTTCTTAGCAACAAAATTCCTCTAGTAACTTTACGATTCAATTCCTAAAGTAGGTTGAGAAAAGCCTGCAAGAGGTTTCTGCTGCATGATATAAGGAGTCAAATAAGCTGCTTAACATACCCTAATAGATGTAGCTGTAAATTGGCCAAGTTCAGCAAAGATAGCCTCCGTTCCTGAAGTTAGAAAAATTGCCAAGATGAAACACATTATAGCATAAAAACTTGTTGACTCTATCTTCATAACATAAATGACCATATTACCTGTGATGCATAAAAGAATGCCTCCAAGGGATAGCCATCCATCAATTCCCGTGTCTCTAAAGAATAAATAGATATAGTATGGAGACAAAGCTTTGTATACGCTGGGGTTCCAAGTCACAATATTGTACAGGCCAACAGTTGCAATCGACAACAACCACAAAATCATTATAGGTGCAAATAAAAAGGCAACTTTGTTTGTGCCGCGGTGTTGCAGAACGAAAAGTCCAACCAGCAAAGCGCATGCTATCATGACCACAGTACCTAGGCAAGCAACACATTGGTAAAGAAATATAAATAACAGTAACGGAAAATGTGTAACAGATATATACCAGATACGTAAACGTAAGTACGGAAGATAATAGCAAACATTACTTACTGTGCTTCAGACTTGTTTTGGCCACAAGGCCATCAATAGACGAAGAGACTACAAGAGAATAGTGTTAGTGTGTTGATGCTAAACCATAGAAAATATCAAAATGGTAACATACTATATGACCGGACAGAAGTGAGACAAAAGGCAGCCTAATTACCTGAAATCGCTGGTGTAAGGACACCAATGGTAATTACCATGGAAGTTCCCACCAAGACTAAGATAAGCAAAGCTGTTTTTGATCTTTTATTTCGTTCTATAAGGCTTTTGAAAGCAGAACTAGGCAAATTTCTACTTGCATCTCCAGAGCCATAGTATGTGGAAATTTCCTCATCAGCCGCTTGCTGATTTGGAAGCAACGAAAATCTTGCATGTCTGCAGAGTAAAGCATACAAAGCAAAGATCCCTCCTGAAACAGAAACCTGATATTTAATATCCTAATCAATGATTGAAAGAAACAATAGGATTCCATTAGCAACCAGTGCTCATACCTTCACCATTGTCATCTGCACTTAACACAAAAACCATGTACTTGATGAGTGAAAGGAGAGTAATAGTCCAAAAGATCAAAGAAAACGCGCCAAATATCGTATCTTCGGTTTGGTGATGTCTCAATCCACCGTAGAAAGTACATTTATACACGTAAAGAGGAGAAATACTCAAATCTCCAAACACTAAGCCAAAACTCTGATATGCTAAAAGAAGGACCTGGTTACATCTGTTTCTCCTATCAGCCTGATTCAAAAAGAATACATTAACATTTTCATAAAGCTAAACTTGGAGACGAAGCACTGAAACTCAGAGATGCACTGAAACGAATCGGTTACAGTAATTTCACTTTCAGGAGTGGCAATCAAATCGGATTTCGATACTCTGATTGAGAAATAGAATCGAGAGGTAAACGAATTCAATGTATATCGATATACATTGAAATTGATATCAATAAGGAAGCTAGGGTTTAAGATTGCAGAAGATTCAGCGGTGGAAGGAATGGATAAACATACCATGATTCCAATCGCCGGCAAGTAAGATACGGCCGTTGGCTTAAGGGGGATCTTCAACGATCAGAGAATACACACCGGAGATTGATTTCTGAAATTATGAATCGGAATCGAATCTAGAGCAAAGCTGTCGATGATCATTTGTTGTTTTTATTATAGGGAAAACAAACAAATTCGATCCAAAGCTCGCGGTCCTTCTTCTTCTTCTTTAAGTTTTTTTTTTTTCCTCAGTCGTGTGTTTTCATTTTTTTTTTCTGTTAAAATCCGATTTATTCTTCTTTTTTTTTTTTGTGACGATCTTTTTAGTATCCGATTTCATAAGTATGAAATTGTCATCAACATTATTATTTCATCGTTGATTCGACCTTTTCTCATAAGTATATTCGTCAAATCTATATATTCCAAAGTGGATTTGAACTTCAAATGATGAAATAAAACATGCAAATTGCTTTTTAACCCAACGTATATATATGTTGTGTTGATAAAAAGAGATTGCATGAAACAAAAATAATTTTTTGTAACAAATAACACAAAGCTAAGAAATGTGAGAGAACCAAACAAACAAACAACATCATGAGAAAAGATAGAGAAAGATCGTAGTTATATAACCCTCGAGGCTTCCAACGTTTTTACATATTGCATCTACGTCGGTTTGTCACCAATTCTGGATTTCCCTTCTTCATCATCGCTACAAATTCTTCGTAGTTGATTTTTCCATCCTAGAGAATTTGAATATAGAGAAGAGAGTGTTAAGAAAACAAATGATCAAACTCAAAGGATAAGAACCAAACCAAAAGATTAATGTATACATACACGATCGGTGTCTACTTCAGCAATGATCTCTTTGATAGATTTGTCATCACCCATGTTGTATTTCTTCATGGCTTGCTCTAGTTCTTCCATTGTTATGTAACTAATAACACAAATCAAGATCAAAGAGTGAGACTTTATACCTTCTTTGAGAGAAAGAGAGGGTTAAAGAATACTGTTTTCACCCGCTATTGTCCTTGTCGAAGTACTGGAAAGCAGTGTACAAGTGATCCTCACGTTCGATTCTGTTCATATGCATTGTGGCTGATATAAACTCTAAGTAATCAATTGATCCATCTCCATCCATATCAGCCTAAACAAAAACAATATAAGCTTTTGTTTTTAGCAAGGGAAAAATATAGATTCGAAATCAAAGTATAGAGAGACTTACAGCTTCCATTAACTGTCTTATTTCAGCCTCAGAGATCTTATTGCCAAGTTTTGGGAGACCAGTTCTCAATTCCTCTAAGGTGACTATTCCGTTGTTATCGATGTCAAGAGTTTTGAACATCCCTTTCAGACCAATGATTTCTTCTTCAGAAAGGTTCTCTGCTATAACCTGAAATGCAAAACGAAATGCGGAGATTGGCTTTAGAACAAGATGACTATGTAAATTTTAATGGCGATGGTAAGACGGTTTCAACTAGTGTTCTTATTGCCTTCAGGGCCATTTTTTTGAGTTTGTTCATCGCCCGGAATTGTTTCATCCTGGATAACACAGCATTGTCAAGAGGTTTGTCTGACGCCTCACCATCTTCCTTAATCCACGGATGATCTGCGTATATATCATAACATATTAATACTGGACAAAAATGTGGTGTTCTCATTAGTTTTATTCATCAAAACATGTTATGAAGGGGTCTTACTTAGCACAGCAGCAGCAGTAAGCCGTTCTTTAGGGTCATATTGTAACATTTTCTTCACAAGATCTTTGGCACCAGGAGATACAGTTGGCCACGGATCAGCTGAAAAATCAAGCTGCCCTTGAAGAATGGCATCAAAGATCCCCGTTTCATTTTCTGCACAATAGAAAAAAAAAAGAGGTGACTATACATTCAAGGTTAAACCGTGAAACCGAATTCTCTTGTCAAGTAAGATCAAGGCAATACCTCCCCAAAAAGGCGGGACACCACTGATAAGGATGTATAGAATCACACCAGCACTCCAAATATCAGCTTCTGGTCCATAGTTCCGTTTTAGAACTTCTGGGGCAACATAGTATGCACTTCCAACAAGATCCTTAAACGTGTCTCCTGCATTAGTTGTTCAACTCCATCAGCGGGTAGATAAGACTATGAATGCAGAATCTACACCACAGATGAAGTAATAAACTGCAGCATCAAATAGGGAAAGCTTTTAGCCTGTTCTAACCTGGCTTGAAGAAGACAGATAGACCAAAGTCTGTAGCTTTCAATGGGGAGTTCTCATCTTTACTCAAAAAGAGAAAGTTTTCAGGCTTCAAGTCTCGGTGCATTACACCCATAGAATGACAACTATGCACAACCATCACCATCTGCCTACACAAATCCGCAGCGGCTCTCTCAGAGTAATGACCTTTAGTTATGATCCTATCAAACAATTCCCCTCCTTCACACAACTCCATCACCAGATTCACTGAGTGTCTGTCCTCATAGGCTCCCTTCAAGTCCACTATGTTCCTACAAATTTAAACTCAGAAACTCAGTTCACACTATGCAAAGATCATATCTTTCCTGCAGAAAAAAGAGTCCTCAAACTACATATAACACACAAAATGGGATTAAATTGGAAACATTTGGTATATAATTCGATTAGTTTAACACAGGACCACCACCTAGTTAAGTCAACACCTTTCTTCATTTTACTTTTTAGATAATTTTCATCTACATATGATGCAAACAGCTCATTAATATGGAAAACGAAAGCCCCTTTTAAATTATTATATCATAAGAGATTTGAGAACTATAGATTAAATAACAGCATTGGTTCTATAGTAACATTTACAAATCAAAAGGCGTTTCAGATTCGATTTCGAAAAATGTCAAACAAGCATTTTCCAGTAAAATCAGAAAGGATGATTTACCGGTGGCCACTGAGATGATGCATAATCTGGACTTCACGGCGAACATCTTCAATGTCGTCACGGTGAACAAGGCGGCGCGTGGGGATTGACTTACAAGCGAATAGTTTCTTTGTCTCTTTATGAGTAACGAGGTACGTGACACCGAACTGGCCACGACCTAGCTCACGACCGAACTCGTACGTTCCCCTGACGTTCGCCATCGGCCGACCAAGGATCCGACCATCCTGCTGAGCAGATGTGGTGGTTGAACGGGATCCGCCGGTTCCTGAGCCTGAAGATCCAACGGGTCCTGAACCAGATGATCCGCGACGTTCTCCGGACGGTTGAACATGGTGGACTTGGTGGCCGGAGGAAGAGGATGAAGACGATGGTGGATCGGAGGATTTAGACTTGCTCTGCCTGTGGCCCATTGTCAAAGTTTCTCCTCAGTCAACAAAGTCAATCGAGAGAGAAAGAGATATGTCCGATCCTGAAGGCTTTTTATGTCCGATATCAAATACGGCAAAATTGGATCCACATGCGTTTTGATTGGTGTACTTTGCCGGTTTGCTGTCCGCTGCGGTACTAGTTTTTTTTTTTTTTTTAACTGACAATGTTTCCATCCCTTAAAATTCTAATAATATTTACACAATAGAAAAGTCTTCAGACTATATATTCGAATTTTACTTTACAAATATCTCTTCTACTCGAAAATTTAGTGATCATGGAACGAATGATGGCTTTCCTTCTTACCACGAAAAAGTGTCGGAGTATTGAAATTTCAAACCGTACTTAATGATGGTTTTATTATTCTAATTTAAAATTTAGCTTTCAAGATCAATTAATCGTGTACTAACAATTAACACTTTTTTTATTAGTACTGTAGTTGGTCTGCAACAATTGCAACAATTTCTCTTTGGCTTTGAATGGTGACTGCGGTCACAGGTCACAGTGGATAAAACCGTCAGCCGACTGAACTATCTCTTTTTTGGGATGGTCTGCATTCCGCTGCGGTCCTATTTATTTTTTTTAAAACCTGGACCACAGTTAGTCCGCAGCAGTTTTCCTTTATTTTTTCCTGTCTGCTGCGGAGTTTAACATATGAATAGTAAAAAAATGGTTTAATCCGCAGATGATTTTGTCCGCCCTAACCGCTGCATCTATTCAAACCTTTTGTTTTTTTTCTGTCCGTACTACTGCGGACTCTAACTTATGAATGATAAAAATAGTTTTGTCTGCCCCAACCGCTGCATCCATTCAAAAAAACCTAAATGTATCGCTGGAATAATTAAACCGTGTATTACGAAATATTTTCTCCATTGGAAAGATATTAATGAATTGAGAAATCTTCTTCTATAGGATGCTTCCACTTTCCAATCAGACGGCTAATTCAATATTTTGTTATCTGAGATTGAAAAATAAAATTTATTTGCATTTAACAACTTGAGGAAAAAAAATCCCATCATTTACACCAAATATAAACCAGAAGAAAAGCCTCTAGCATGACCACAAGGTTTTGGTGGAAGTAGCTCTACAAAGACAAACAACAGCAAAGCCATGTCCTCTGTATCACTTACAGTGTCTCAAAAGTCTACTTCAATTCTTCATATATATGTTTCTCTTACTGCAGAATCAAGATCAGCTTCATCCTCGAGAGAGAGATGGCCATCTCTATTGAAAGGTTCTTCCAAGTACAACTCCACTAAATATAATAGCACCAAACCACTTGTTTGACACAAATCTGTGCAAACATCAAAACCCAGAAAGTGTTGTTAGTTTTCCAAGGCAAATCCACATATTGGGTTGAGATGATAAGTACATACTTTCTACTACAGTCAGCGCGAGATGATAAGTCCACTGTCCCTATTTGCCATCCTAACTGTCCTGATGCAGCGGCCAGTGATGCGTAATATTGCCATCCTTGATCATAAGAGCAGAGAAACAAATTGTTAAAAGACTGTAAATGAAATTGGGAATCATCAAAAGAACCTTTGTGAAGTTTATTGAGTACCAAGATCAGCACTGAGTCCAGACAATGCAAGCAACCCCATTGATGCTGTGCCAAATCCAGTTAGCCAAAGCTTTGTATCATCACCGAATCTAAGAGCTGTTGACTTAACACCAACTTTTATATCATCCTCTTTGTCCTGAATACACAATAACTGATTCTTTCACACAAGCTTATGAAAAAAATGAAATGATTTAACCTCTACAATATCTCAAAACTACTGTCATAAAAACTGAACTTAAGCTGAATATTGGGTTTGTAACTTGAGGCATAACCAAACTAGTTCGTTTTCCAATGTGCTACAAGATAACTATCCTTTCTCACTTTTGTCGCAAATGGGAAGATTTAGTGGTGCTAACTCTTAACTTAAAACTGTAAATACTATATGAAAAAGGAGGAGAGAGCAGGGGAATTCTCTTCTTTATAATTGACATAAGACAGAAGTTGAAAAGAAATTTGTAGTGGTGAAGCTAACAAGAGAGAAAACAAAGGAAGCTATATGTGCACATTGAGATTAACTACTTTGTTACAGTTCATAATCAATAGATTTTGAAGCTAAAAACAAAGTGAATATACCTGGTGTGCATAAATAGTATCATAAACAAGGGTCCAGCAGACACCTGAGAGATAAAGAGGGAGCACAACAGCTGGCTCTATGCTTCCTTGAACTGCAGTCCATCCCAACAATGCTCCCCAGTTTATGGTCAAACCTAAAAATGCTTGAGGCTGCAATAACAATAACAGAATTAATCGACTGAGAAAAAATTTACTGTCTTAACTTTAAGAAGCCAGAATGGATTTACATTACCCAAAATGTAAACCTCTTCATAAGTGGGTAGGAGAAGACGAGTAACAAAGATGAAGCCCCTAAAACACGACTGCAGAATATATGGAATGAACTCAAGTAGAGAAAGAAGTTAATCAAGAAAAAAAGAAAAAAAAGAAGGTAATCAAGAAACTAAAGGGAAGGCATGTCATTATGTCTTCAATATTTAGGCCAACTATATCTGGGTGAATCATAATGTGAATGTGTATGTGAATTTAAACAAAACTACTAGCATATATGCGACTTTAGGGCATGCAAAAAGTCCAAACAAACCTGTAATTATTAAGTTGGAGAAGAATCCCTAAGCCTAAAAGCAACTGTAGCACAAGAAATCGAAGCCCTTCAAATGGTGTCAAAAGACCGCTGGCAATAGGTCTTAGTCTTGTACGATCAACCTAGATAAAAAAAGAAAATTCTTAGACAACATAATCAATAACAAACAAATCAAATCAAATCTTGAACCGCAAATGTTCTCATTATTACTCACAAACAACCCATTCTTGTTTATGGAAAAACATATTCCACCTTCACTGCATCTAATATCTGAAGTATTTTCTCTTCTTTTGGGAAAATTCATCAATACATGTAGATAAACTATTAACCAAAACAGAAATGAGACTGGAATGCTCGATAAAATGTTGTCATATACACGCATCAAGAGCATTCCAGATGTCAAAGCAGAAACACTTTCCCCACCATAGTTACAGAAACCATAGTTATATTATCTAACATATTTCAAAAGCCAACATACTAAAGGGATCTATAAATTTGACATCACTTGTCTTATGTTAAACAAATTGTTTCATTCAGATAGCGTAAAAACAAACTGACCTTTGTATCTATGTCCCGATCAAGAAGATCATTTATAGTACAGCCAGCACCTCTAAGAAGTAGTGCTCCACAACCAAATAAAGCCATATATTTAAAGCTTGGAAGGCTTCCAGGATCAGCAGCCAACGCAATTGACCTATAAAAGATTCAGAATTTAGATCTATTTTACTTATATGTGGAACCAGATTCTATTATTTAAAATTTTATCCAAGAAAACTTAAGTCTATAGCATTATCCCATTCTGTTTTCTATCAATCCTTAACCACAAAGCCACTCTCCCGTGCTACCAAAGATCATAGCTCAAGATCATACTACCTAATTGCCTATGAGCTGCTGAGAAGAAACACATAACTTTTTTCTATAAAACTAACTTTAATATAACCTGACTTAACATAAACAATCCTTTTGGACGAAAAGAGACTGTATAACAGTATTTATTTGTCCCGGGTATTCCTTCTAGTGTAGTAAATAGAATTTCAAAAAGTAAAACATCTTGATTCTAAGCAACAGAATAGAAAAGGGAAGATATAAAAACTCACCACATACAGGGCCAAGCAAGTAACCATGTTCCAATAGGTTTATCCAAGCGAGCAAGCTTAGCATAACCTCTAGCTCCTTCAGGTAAATACAAATCTATCCAAGAAGTTTCTTTTACACCATCACTCTTCTCTTTATCATCTTTCTTAGGATTTCCCTCCATAACCGAAGACATTCCAGCAACTAATCTATAATTCCAACCAACACCAAGAAACTTCTCCTGATGCAATTCCGTAACTTTACTCCATACTTGGTAATTATGATTCCATAGAGTATACTTGGAGAAAGGACTCACGTAATGTGTACTAGTAACAGGTTTGGACAAGGATATAATATGCTGAGATTTGAAAACAGAAAAGGTGGAAGATGATGGAGTTACTGAGACGGAGGATTTCAACAACCGTCGAGAAACACGGGACAAGCCAAAAAACGCCATCTTTTGAAGAGTAATTGTTTCCCTACAAGGAATAAAGACTTGAGCTTTCGAAAAATGGCGTAATTTTGGTCAGCCGAGCTTGAGTTTTCACTGAGATAGTATCATTCATTCACGTCTTTGTCGGCAATGCTCGCATCGTTATCTCCTTCTCTTACTCCGGCAGGCATTTATCGACTAATGGTGGTAACAAGCGTCTTCACCGTCTCACCGGCCGGTCAACGGATTTCATCAAACGAGTCTCTATCACAAATCAAGGAATTGAATCGCTACTGTTCGATCACAAACCCAAGCGAGGTCCTTGAGCTATGGTCCTTCGTCAACACTAGGGCTTAACTTTGTAACTGGGCCTTTTCTAAATGGGCTTCTGGATTACTGTTTTGTTCACTCTTATTATGTAAAAACGTGGTTAAGGTGCAACCAACTCAACAATTATAAAATAATAAATAATAATATAATATTATAATTCTCTCAAAAAATATAAGAGCATGATTATTGGAAAAACCCTTATGAGGTTCTTACCAATATTTTATTATAAATTTTGTGCAAATCGAGATGGAGGGGTTCTTAAAATAAAAAAAACTGACTCTAAAAACTCTTATTTAAAAACCGGTTCTTAAAAAGAGGTTTTTAAAACACATTTACTAATAGAGTTCATATTTTTTTAATCCTAAGAACCTTTTTAAAACCTTCCGATAATCATGCTCTAAGAACTCCATAGATAAATTTCTCAAATGAGATATCTATGTGATTTTCATATTTTTTAGAAACCCATAATATTTTAAAAATTGTTATTATTTTATATTTTTTGAAAACTTATGTGAGAGACTACGACTAATAGTGTTCTTATCTAATTCAAGTTTGGAGTGAAAACTGAAGAGGATCAAAATAATCAATCGATCTTTATAATTAAGATTCGTCTGTAGAAGAAAAGAGAAAGAAAATGCAATATCGATTGTGATCCAATTTTCGTCATGGTGATACATTATATATATAGTTCGGGTTTTGTTTATAATTGTTTGCGGGATTGCATTATCATTGGTATAGTCTAATACAGAGAAGTCACAATTTTGCGAGAACTAAAACAAACAAACAAAAGACTTATTATTGTTCATACCATTTTCATGATTATTCTGTAAAAATCTCTAGAAAACAGTTAATACTGGTTCAGATCAAATGAAGTACGGACATTATTCTTAAGAGCCATGATGACCATAACAACATATCAAAGTATCTTTAAAACAGAAATGGTTACATAGAAATGAAATTCCACAAGACCCCATTTATTATATTGAAAATATTAAAAGAAAAACATCTTTATTAATATCGAGATGATGATGATGATGGTGATATTGATGGCAATATGGCGATGATGATGATGATGATTTAAGCTTTGAGGACGTGGTGGTCCATGTCAGCAACCATGCTTTTGAGGAATTTCATGTAGTTGCTTGGTTCGGGGGGGGGGGGGTAATCGTTGCGCTTCTCCCATATGATAGTGATTTTGCAGACGCAGCCATTCTCAGATTTGGGAATAAATTGGTAGATGACGTCATACACCTTGAGCTGCTCCATCACATGACCATCCAATCCTCTTAACGTCACCGTTTTATTCTCATCTCCAATCTCTTCTCCTTGAATACTTCTTCTTTTCCATCTTTACACACACACACACACACACATATATATATATATGTTCATTAGTCAAATCTCTGTCATGTTCATAAGTAGTGATGCAATATATTTCCAACGTCCGTTGGGAATACACTAAACATAAGGATAAATATGTTATTGTGACCACAAAGAACTTTCGGCTGATTAGTTTTCCATTTAAATAGTTTTTTTTTTCCCCCGAAAAGTACTGTTTTCATTTCATTCTTTCCTCCCTAAAAGGAATAATGTTTTGAGCTTACAGTAGAGATAAAATAAACGATGAAGAGAGACAGGATCTGCTCCATATACATAGAGAAACTGATGTGAAGCAATAAATTAGAAGAAGTTGTTAATCTTGGATGAACCTGAACCAGTTTAGGAGGTATGATTCCGCTTGGCCGACCGAGACGGAGGAGAGTTGCCTTGGAGGAGGCAAACTTATCAAGGCCTGCTAGCTTACTTCGTATTATGAGTTTGATTTCTTTGACAAGGAGTATTGATGACTTTGAGGTTTGAGAGTGTAGCCGTTGATTTACTTTCCTTCCACAAATAATAGATGACAGCTTGAAAGCTGAGGCGACATATAACCTTAAGCTTCTTGATTGGATAGGGATCTTTAAGAAACAGTGTGATATCGTGGAATGTTGATGGGGGATTCAGAACTTGGTGATGAAAGAAAGAAGACTAGACTTCATTCGAATAACCACAATTGAAGAAAAGATGAGCAGCGCTTTCGGGAGAAGAATTGCAAAGCAAACATACCTTGGGGACTGGGAGTCCCCAACTTCTAAGTCGATCTATAGTGGTGAGTCGATCTCAAAGAACAATCCAGAGGGTGAAGGCATGATTTGGTATTTTTTGCGGGAACCAAACAATCTTGTGCCATTTAAATAGTTTGTATTGGTTGTTATAGTTACAACGTCACGCATTATGAATCAATCAAACCGTAAATACTAAAAGAGAGTTTAATTCAATATTTTTTTTGTAACCTGTTGGAGTTCTAGACTTTTGGCCATTAATATCTTCTAGTTTTCGGAGTCGGGCTTAAATATTTTGATTTAAAGAATAACTCTTTGTACAAAAAAAAAAATCGAATTCAAGGCACAACCAAGCGGTCCAAGCCAATCATGTAATTATATTATCACTAGGTCACCAAGAATTCAAAATTTTACATTTAAAGAGTAAGTAAATGTCTACCCAATGTTTAGTTCCAACTTCGGATAGACCCGTGAGAGTCGTGTTCACCCTCATGAAAGGTGACGTTTTGGATGTGGTGGCTGATGGCTTCAGGGAATACATGGTTCTCCCCCTTCCACCTGTTGTAGTGCTTCTCCGCCGTTCCTTTTAACGGAACCTCCGTCACGTATGTTCCCGACGTCAGCATCTCTCTCTCTCGTTTTTAAGCTAAGCTTTCACTTTGTTTTTTGTTTTGTATTGGTTTGATGAAATACCGCTTGTTGTCTCCTTGGTTTATATAGAAAACGTGACGGTTAAAAACATGGTTTCTACCGTTTCCTTAAGTCATTTGATATGGCTTGGTAGATTCTTCTTTTCATCTTTTTCTTTAATCTACTCGCGTTACTATCTTAGTCGTCCCATTTAATCATCGTAATGGCTTTACAGAAATGTGTCTTTGTATTAAGTGACCATGTTATTACTGTGGGTAGTTGGCACTTTAATTCATCTCTTCTTTAGCCCTATATAATTCGGCTTAACTAGTACCAGTAGATGTTTAATAATCTATATACTGTATATGAGAAATTGTAAATTAATTAAACAGCAAAAAATGTAGATAACTGAACGACGACGAGAAGTACTCGTAGAAATCATTATATCAATGACGATGGTCGATGACCATAACCAGAGCCGTGCTTTCCTTGAAGAAAAATAATTATTTTTCTTGTTTTATAAACTTCAGCCCTTCACTTAATATCCAATTTAAGAGGCCCCATGCATGTATCAAAATTTGATTAGATTTTGGTTAAATATATATATATATATATATATGTGTGTGTTTCAAATGGATTCAATTTTGTTTACGAAGTCTAAAGTGGACTTTACCTTTAACATATATATATATATATATATAGTTTGTCTAACAAAATAAGCATACAACTTTTATTTGGCATTGCCATAACAACATATCAAAGCATCTTACAGAAACAAAGGGTTATATATCATAACCCTAGTTTCTTACGAATAAACGTATTTATTTATTTATAAAATTGTTTTTAATGATGTTGTTATATCTAGTCCGAACGAACTAACCAATAATTGTGGTTATTTTAAATGTTTATTATCAACCAAAAGAATTCTGGATTTTTGACATTGTTTTTTTTTTATATTTAGAACCAATTTTTAATCTATTTCTATTTAAACAATACATCTCTGTTTCTAAAAATGGTTAAACTCGAGGCATAAAAAACCCAACATTTTATGATACCATTAGGCTATCACTTCTTTGATGACTGGAGTGGTATTTAAGTGATCAGTTGAATATCTTAGTTTAGAATGATCTTAAGAGCATCATTACCGCAAGGTTTTAATGAGTTTCTTAATAGGTTTTTTATAATAAAATATTGATTAATTAATGAAAAAATATGTTTAGACTTAAGAACCGTTTCTTAATTAAACAACTTAAGAATCGGTTCTTAAGTTACACGTGGCATCATGTCATTGGCCCGATCCAACCCCATGTCAGGAGCTACCACCGCTGACTGCAATCTCCGTCTCCCAACTCCGACGCTCGATGCCAAGTCTCAATCCCTATTGCAATCAATCTCAGCTCAAGGCGGTTACGCCTACTCTCGCATGGCGACGTTAGCGGTGGCCGGTGACCAAAGCGCGGCGGAGGTGGCTCGCGATATGGCCTGGGAGCAACTTCACTCCGGTCCATGGCACTCTGTTCTCCCTGGTGAGTTTGGTGAGGCGC